>VCHM03000097.1:0-41590 GCA_006182925.3 Reinhardtius hippoglossoides
GAAAGAAGAGAGGGATGAAGAAGAGAGAAAGAAAGATGAAACAAGCTTCACTAAACTCAATGTGTGGTCCCTCTGGATATTACCCATGATCCTCTGCTTCCTGGACCTGAAGAGCTGCAGCTGTAACAAATCCACCAAACTGATCAGAACTCTTCATGTTTCAACGTTTCCTGCTGAACCTTGGAGATAAACTCTGGTTTTAATAACTTCAGAGTGTTTCTAACTGATCTCAGTTCAGCTTCACTCTTCAGCTGCAGCTGGTTGTGACAATTGAAGCTGACTCTGAGTCAGTTCAAGCTGCTGCTTCAGGTCGATAACGTTTCATAACGTTGCTTCAAGACGTCACTGTTTTATTCAAATCATCACAGCTGAAATATTCAGGTTCATGTTTGATTCACATGTAGGAGATTACATAAAGAAAAATAACTGAAGTTGAGTTTGATTGAAGCTGATCAGAAAATATTTTTTAATGAATTCTAACAAATACAAAATAAAAAAAGAATGTTTTTTTTACCAACCCCCCCCCCCCCCCCCCCCACCTCAGTTTGATTGACAGGGTGGACAGATGCTGCTCTATAAACAGGTAACCTGATCTACAGAGCCCATCTGGTCTCAGCTCTGTTCAATTCACACTTCACACACACACACACACACACACACACACACACACACACACACACACACACACACACACACACACACACACACACACACACACACACACACACACACACACACACACACACACACATGTTCAGAGACATAAAAAGATTTACACACACACACACGGCGCCTGCACATGGACAAATATGGACCAGTATGAAACAAATATGGAGAGGACACACACAGTGACTCATGTACACACATACATAAACACACACGTGGAGTGTGCGTCTGTCGAATCCTCCGATGAGGTGGCGGTGGTGGCGGGGCGGCGGCGGCGGCAGTGAGATGTCACCTGAGCAGGTCTGAGCCGCCAGCCCACAGGACGGAGGTTTGTGTTGTTGTGGTGATTCAGTGGGATGTCAGAACCGTCCAGGTGACACATCACATCCCCGGTTCAGAGGAGTGTTCTCGCCTCGTGGGTCGGACGGGTGCGACCTCGGTGCGACAGGATGGTCCGATAGCTGCTGTCCAAGCACAACGACCCAGAACACACGACATCAGTGTGACACAGGCAGCACACAACAGAGGTCACGCAAAACAAACACCTGCAGACCCAAAACCTTCTTCTTCCACTTCTTCTGAAGGTGACCCCGTTTGAAGGTTGAATTTATTGTTTCTAGAAACTAGAATTAATAAGCTGTGATTGACTGAGACAAAGAAACAGAAAAATACCACAATGAGGTAAAAGGACAACAAAGACAAAATGTCTCCAAGCTGGAAACCATTGTCTCTCCGGGTGTCTCCCAGCACTCCCCAGTCTGGACTCTTAATTCACCAACGTTTCCCTTGAAATACGATAATTCTGGTCATTGAGCGACATCTGGCCGCGTTGGAAACCCCGATGTGTGCGAGCGTCTCTGACACGTCTGCTCTGGTAGTGACGGACTGACTCGTGTCTCCGAGGCGTGAAACTGACTCATGAATGTATTTATGGCCGCTGACTGAGATAAAGATAGTTGATCAGCGTCCACAAGGAGAATTCATCAGATGGACTCGTCCTCACATTCTGCTGCTGGCGGGCGGAGAGCTGACACTAATGGCTACCCAGGATGCACTGGGGCACTTGTATGCACAGCAAGTCCAGGCTCATCCTCCCTCCTGCTGTTGCCACGGTAACCTCAGTTAGAGGAGACACAAACACCTGCACAGCTGATGGCGATGGATTTCTGTTCACCTGTAAACCACGTTTCATTTACTCAGGCCCTTTGGTTTATTCTTTACAGAAACATTTTATTTTCTAAATTGTCTAATAGCATTCTTTTATATTCTATAATTTGTATTTATTTGCATCTTTACCTGGTTACTCATTTAAACGCACAACACGTCAATTCCATCTCAATCAGAACAGTAACTGGTGAAGCAGAGAGGGACGAACGAATGAAAAGGTTAAAATTAATAAAGTTTCATTAGTTCTGGATCAACTGATTTGCTGCCTCCTCTTTTCTAAAATATCACAAACCGACTACTGTGTGAAAAATGCTAACGGCTAGTCTGTAATGCCGCCCACAGGCCGTCCCGCGCGGCCCTCTGTAAGCTAACGCTAAATGTCACCCCCAGTCGTACAGTTAGCTAGCACCACATGCTAACGGTTACCAGCTAACCAGTAATTACGAACAGCAGCCTCTGCTTCACCCTGAAAGGACTTATCATGTTGTTTAGCCATTAGCATACGCTAGCCGGCTGCCCTAGCATGGCGCCGGGCTCGCCCTGTGGCGCGCTGGCATTTCAAAGCAGTAATTATCACAAACTGGTCGACAATTGCTGCTTAGCCTCGGCCGGGGGTCAGGGGAATTATGGGAGAATGAGTCCTGAGAGTCAGGAAGGGGCGTGGCCAGCCGGCCGCAGAGTGCTTTGTTTTGGATAATGATAGATTTCAGCCGCTTCGCCGCACGTTCACCTCTTCACTTCCTCCCTCCTTCCTTCCTTCACTCCTCTACCTCCCCCACTCCATCCCTGCTTCCTTCTCTCTCTCACTTCCTCCCTCCTTTCATGCTTCCTTCACTCCTCAACCTCCCCCACTCCATCCCTGCTTCCTTCTCCTGCTCGCTCCATCCCTCCTTCCTTCTCTGCTCGCTCTCCCTCCTTCCTTCTCCTGCTCCCTCCCTCCTTCCTTCTCCTGCTCTCTCCCTCCTTCCTTCTCCTGCTCGCTCGCTCCCTCCTTCCTTCTCCTGCTCCCTCCCTCCTTCCTTCTCCTGCTCTCTCCCTCCTTCCTTCTCCTGCTCGCTCCCTCCTTCCTTCTCCTGCTCGCTCCCTCCCTCCTTCCTTCTCTCTCCTCGCTCCCTCCCTCCTTCCTTCTCCTGCTCGCTCCCTCCTTCCTTCTCCTGCTCGCTCCCTCCTTCCTTCACTCCTCTACCTCCCCCACTCCATCCCTGCTTCCTTCTCCTGCTCGCTCCATCCCTCCTTCCTTCTCCTGCTCGCTCGCTCGCTCGCTCCCTCTTCCTTCTCCTGCTCCCTCCCTCCCTCCTTCCTTCTCTCCCTCGCTCCCTCCCTCCTTCCTTCCTTCTCTCCCTCGCTCGCTCGCTCCCTCCTTTCTTCTCTCCCTCGCTCGCTCCCTCCTTCCTTCTCTCCCTCGCTCGCTCGCTCCCTCCTTCCTTCTCTTGCTCGCTCGCTCCCTCCCTCCCTCCTTCCTTCTCTCCCTCGCTCCCTCCCTCCTTCCTTCCTTCTCTCCCTCGCTCGCTCGCTCCCTCCTTCCTTCTCTCCCTCGCTCGCTCCCTCCTTCCTTCTCTCCTCGCTCGCTCGCTCCACTCCTTCCTTCTCTTGCTCGCTCGCTCGCTCCCTCCTTCCTTCCTTCCTCTCTCGCTCGCTCGCTCGCTCCCTCCCTCCTCCTTCCTTTTCTCGCTCGCTTGCTCCCTCTCTTCTTCCTCCCTCCCTCGCTCGCTCCCTCTTTCCTTCTCTTGCTCGCTCCCTCCTTCCTTCCTTCTCTCCCTCCTTCCTTCTCCTGCTCCCTCCCTCCTTCCTTCTCCTGCTCTCTCCCTCCTTCCTTCTCCTGCTTCCTCCGCATCCCTCCTTCCTTCTCCTGCTCCCTCCCTCCTTCCTTCTCCTGCTCTCCTCCCTCCTTCCTTCTCCTGCTCGCTCCCTCCTCCTCCTTCTCCTGCTCGCTCCCTCCCTCCTTCCTTCTCCTGCTCGCTCCCTCCCTCCTTCCTTCTCTGCTCGCTCCCTCCTTCCTTCTCCTGCTCGCTCCCTCCTTCCTTCCTCCTCTCCTCCCTCCCTCCTCCCTCGCTCTCCTCTCTCCTGCTCGCTCCATCCCTCCTTCCTTCTCCTGCTCGCTCGCTCCCTCCTTCCTTCTCTGCTCCCTCCCTCCCTCCTTCCTCTCTCCTCGCTCCCTCCCTCCTCCTTCCTTCTCTCCCTCGCTCGCTCGCTCCTCCTTCTCTCTCTCCCTCGCTCGCTCGCTCCCTCCTTCCTTCTCCTCGCTCGCTCGCTCCTCCTTCCTTCTCTGCTCGCTCGCTCCCTCCCTCCCTCCTTCCTTCTCTCCCTCGCTCCCTCCCTCCTTCCTTCTCTCCCTCGCTCGCTCGCTCCCTCCTTCCTTCTCTCCCTCGCTCGCTCCCTCCTTCCTTCTCTCCCTCGCTCGCTCGCTCCCTCCTTCCTTCTCTTGCTCGCTCGCTCGCTCCCTCCTTCCTTCCTTCCTTCTCTCGCTCGCTCGCTCGCTCCCTCCCTCCTTCCTTTTCTCGCTCGCTTGCTCCCTCCTTCTTTCTCTCCCTCCCTCGCTCGCTCCCTCTTTCCTTCTCTTGCTCGCTCCCTCCCTCCTTCCTTCTCTCCCTCCTTCCTTCTCTCCCTCCCTCGCTCGCTCCCTCCTTCCTTCCTTCTCTCCCTCGCTCGCTCGCTCCCTCCTTCCTTCTCTCCCTCGCTCGCTCTCTCCTTCCTTCTCTTGCTCGCTCGCTCGCTCCCTCCTTCCTTCTCTGCTCGCTCGCTCCCTCCTTCCTTCTCTTGCTCGCTCGCTCGCTCCCTCCCTCCTTCCTTCTCTCCCTCGCTCGCTCCCTCCTTCCTTCTCTTGCTCGCTCACTCGCTCGCTCGCTCGCTCCCTCCCTCCTTCCTTCTCTCCCTCCTCCTTGTTTACAACAAACATTTCCAGTAAACATAATAACAGAGGGCACCAACCTGTTGCTAGGCGACAATTACAGGAACAACAGCGACGCAGAGGCGGCGGCTGACTGAGTGTGTGTTTGTGTGTGTGATGATCGCCGTGCTGCAAACAAACAAACAAACAAACAAACAAACAAAGTTCCTGTTGAGACCAGATGAGTTCCTCTCTCCTCTCCTTCCTCCCTCCTGACGCTCCTCATCCCAAACCGTCTCCAGCCGACCGACTCGCTGAGTGGAAATCAATCCCAGCTCAGGATCATGTGCACGATCAGAATTGTGTAAAAAATGTGTTGTTGTGTCACGAATGTGCACGTTTACTGATGTGTGTACAGATCTGTGCGGAGGTGTGTACATCCACCTGTAAGTGCGTAGATATTAATCAGGTATGACTCAGTCGGCTCATGTGATTGGCTGTCGTTTCATGCTGTTTCATACTTACTACGAACAATACTCAGTGACACTCGGTAGTATTTTAGATGCAGCACCTTTACTTGTAATAGAGTATTTCTATATTGTAGTATTAGTACTTTTACATGAGCAAAGAATCAGAGTATTTCTTCCACCGCTGGAAACAAATTAAAAAAAAGGTTTTCACAGCATCTGGTTAGAGTGAAGCTGATGACAGAGGTCAAAGGTCACAGACGGCTTCTTAATTTACACAGGCCACACACACACACACACACACACACACACACACACACACACACACACACACACACATGCACACGCACACACACACACCAAATGCACTATATAGAAGGTGTACTATCAATTTACATGCGGATCACTGAACGACTTGCTCTCACACTTAGACTACACACACACACACACACACACGCACACACGCACACACGCACACACACACACACACCACACACACACACACACACACACACACACATGCCTCTTGATGAAGACTGAAGCTGTCAACACGCCCTCTGAAAGCACAACACACACACACACACACACACACACACACACACACACACACACAACACACACACACACACACACACACACACACACACACACATTCCTTCAGCTGCTGCTCACGGAGTTGAAACCTCTGAACTCACAGATGGCACTTTTCAACTCAGCGTCATATTTTTTTACCCCTCAACCTTTATCCGTCCGTGGACGTTGACAAAATCCAGTTTCCCCTCATTCATCAACGGACTCGTGAATCGACTCGTGAATCGACTCGTGGATCGACTCGTGGATCGACTCGTGAATCGACTCGTGGATCGACTCGTGAATCGACTCGTGAATCGACTCGTGGATCGACTCGTGAATCGACTCGTGAATCGACTCGTGAATCGACTCGTGAATCGACTCGTGAATCGACTCGTGAATCGACTCGTGAATCGACTCGTGAATCGACTCGTGAATCGACTCGTGGATCGACTCGTGAATTCCTCTCACACAAAATCAGCTCCACAAATTGTAAAGTGGAGACACGGATGAATGTGAGCGTTCACCAAGTCCTCGTGAGGACGAGTGTTTCCCATTTCAACCCTGAGCACGTGTCGTAACCATGACGACAGATGATCTTTCCTTAAACCTGACATTACATCACATTACATGGAGCTGACACTTTCATCCAGAGTGACTCACATAAGTGCATCAACCATGAGGAACAAACCAGAACAACAAGAATCAAGAAAAACTATTTTCTTCAAGAAAGCCAAACTACAAAGTGCTATAAGTAAGTGACATGTAAGTGCTGCTGACTTGTTAGTTTAAACTTGTCTTCAAGGTGTCGTCTGAAGAGATGTGTCTTCAGTCTGGAGGAAGACGTGTGGACTTCCTGTCCTCACGTCCATGTGGAGCTGGTTCCCGTTCAGGAGCCAGGACAGGAAGCAGTCGTGATGCTGTTCAGTGTTTCGTGTTCAGATCGCAGGGACCAAACATTTAGCTCAACACTTCCACCTCATAGAGAACTCAGCTATTCATCATTTAACAGTTTATGGACAATAACATAAACTGTATTTGGTAACAGTTGTTACCCGTTGGCCATATTAACCTAACTTCTACTCGTCAAATGATTTCAATGATACATCAGACAATGTAAATAGTAGACGGTTTTCACATGAAGGAACAAGGTCGACGGGCTGAACAAGGTCAACGTCAACATAGTCTGTCTTCATGCCCCCACCCCCCCCAACGCAACAGGAGCCGCTCTCTCTCCTGGACTCACTCTCGGTGATGGACTCTCCAGCACCAGTTTGCACTAAATAGTGAATATTGTGATGAACTGCTTCAGATCGATGCGGCCGAGGCCTCCTCCTCCTTTAACGACTCGGGAAGACATTTATTAAAGTGAGCGGGCAGGAAATCGATCCTAACCAGACTGCAACCACATTACTGCCTCAGCCACGTGTGTGTGTGTGTGTGTGTGTGTGTGTGTGTGTGTGTGTGTGTGTGTGTGTGTGTGTGTGCTGTCTACCCAACAGGCCACAGTGGACAGAAATCTGTTTTGTTACATTATCTACTGCTGCATTCATATTTAGATCAAATGTGGGAGATTTGGGAATTTATTCACAAAACAAACAAGATGATCAATAAAACTCAAAACACAGATAATTATTGATATAAACATCACAATAAAGCAGAAACAAAACAAACACACCTCCATTTTACTTCACTTAACAATTGTAAATGTAAGACAGACATTTTAAATGATTTTATTTTAGACATTTGCAAAAGCTTCCCCCTAAATAAAATCATTTATACTTTATCATAATGCTAATGCTAATGCTAATATGCTCTCTCTTCTGAAGATCTAGGTCAGAAGTTCCTGTTTGTCAGTTTCACTTCCTGGACGTACATCAAGCTGAGATATTTATATAGATCGGACATAGTGTCAATATATTTTAATCAATTTAAGTCATAATTCAACATCACAGCCAACATCTGTATAATAACCCAACTGACAACATCTGTGGAAGTTGGAAGCTTCATGTTGACGAACAATCATTGAACATCGAACTTTTCCTTTAGAACCTGATGAAGCCTCAGTGCTCAGAAACCCCACGTCCCCTGAACCCAGCACATAACAGCAAACACACTAGCAGACAGAGGTGTGTGTGTGTGTGTGTGTGTGTGTGTGTGTGTGTGTGTGTGTGTGTGTGTTGTGTGTGTGTGTGTGTGTGTGTGTGTGTGTTTTGGACAGAGACACTTAGGCTGCAGTAAACACTCATCTCTTATTAACACACCACATCTCTAAAACATGAAGCTCAGTCCACATCAGGCTTCCTGGGAAATATCTAACACCCACACACACCCACACACACACACACACACCCCACACACACTCTCTCTCTCTCTCACGCACACACACGTTGTGTATGTGTACCAGTGGTGTGTGCGGTCAGTCGAGGGTAATATCTGATGACTGATGGTGGTGATGACAAGAAGGTCCTGAAGCAGCCATCACTAACCAGGAGTGTAAACACAGAGAGAGAGGGAGGAGTGTGTGTGTGTGTGTGTGGTGTGTGTGTGTGTGGTGTGTGTGTGTGTGTGTGTGTGTGTGTGGTGTGTGTGTGTGCGTGTGTGTGTGTTGTGTGTGCATTGATTAATTGATTGATTATTATCATGTTACTGATGTCATGTTGTCGTGGTGACAGGCTGCAGCTGTTGAGAGTTTGTGTGTGAGGTTGTGAGAGCTGTGATAGAGTGAGGCTGTGTGTGTGTGTGTGTGTGTGTGTGTGTGTGTGTGTGTGTGTGTGTGTTGACGCCGCAGGACGGAGCTGCTGCCACGTGATTGGCTGATTGAGTCTTTATGACGTCAGTAAATCCTTGTTTCTTCTTTTCAGAGAAACAAACTTCAGTAAATATAAATTAAAAGTCTCATTTATTCATTTATTCCCGTGTTTGTCACCGACACAGTTCATGAAGCTTTACTCTTTAAATCTTCTAACTCATGTAGAAGTATTTGAATGTCTGTAACTCTGTGTTGAGACGTCGTGTCGAAGTCAGTTTCCTGCAGGGATCAGTACTTTGTTCTTTTCAGTTCGTGATCGTTGATCCATTCGTTTCTTTCTACGGTTGAAGACGACGAGACGACTCCAAACTTTACTCTCTTCTCATTTTAGTCTTATTTTGGGCGGAAGACAGACGATGGTTTCCGATCAGACCAGCTCAGAGTTCATGGACCTGGAGTCGACCCCGGTGACGTCTTCAGTCGGGCTGGAAGGAGTCGGGCCCTGAAGCAGCTTGTGACCTCTGACCTCTCACCCCCTTACAGTTTGTCGGCTGTAACGCTGATCTGTGAGCCAGCGGAGCTCGGCTTACCGCTGACCTCGGTGTGAGTGGCTGAGCGGCGAGCAGAGGAGGAAGCCAAACAAACGCCCTGATGATGTGAAAGGTGCCAAAGAATCTTCCTGATGGAGGGAGAGAGAAGGAGAAGAGAGGAGGACACAAAAAGGAAAAGCGAGGATGTAAAGCGAGACGTAACTCGAGAGACAGAGGTGCGAGTTAATGTGTCCATCTCTCTGAGTGTGTGTGCAGTCTATTTATCCATCCCGGAGTGTGTGTGTGTGTGAGGCGATTACAGATCTGGAAGCTTTGGTTACCTTCCCTCTCTCATCCTGCCATCCTGTCCGACCAGGCCGCGGTGGGTTTGATGGTTTTAGTGCCTCTTCGCTCGATGCAAATCTCATCATCAGTTTCCAGACACGAACGCTGGGAAGCGACAAACAGAAACCGGAGGAGAGGCGCACATTAACGCCGCCGCGGCTCCTTCAAGGAAAGAAAAGAGGAAACCAGAGGCTGAAAATATGGCGTCGGGTTTCAGCCGTTTGGAAAATATCCTCAATTTGATCAAAAATTTATAATGTGACTTTCAGAGCGGCTCTGGTTTCCTGGAGGCTGCTGCTGCACATTACACAGCTCCTTTAATGTGGTTAGCACACTTTAACACCGCGTGTGTGTGTTCATGCAATATGAGTGTGTGTGTGTGTGTGTGTGTGTGTGTGTGTGTGTGTGTGTGTGTGTGTGTGTGTAAAAACATTCATGTGTCTGATTTGCTGGAAAACAAGTGAAAACAAAATGTTTGTTAAAACCTTTAAATTATTTTGTGTAGTTTTATCTTTCGTTGTCGTCGACATAAACTGTAAGTAAAGAGCCAAAGTGTGATGGTCGCCCCCTGGTGGCTGACTGCAGTATAGGTCATAAACCCCTCCCTCCTCCATGTTAGCAGACGGGACGTGGACCAAACTAAAGAAAATCAAAGTAGACGTTAAGTAAATGTTTGTAAAAGATGGTTTCTGTCATTTCAGTTCATGTTTCTGATCAGTTTGGTTTTGATTAATTATCTGATGATATAAAAACAGGCTGAGACGTGCATGATTGACAGCTGAGCCTGACTCATTGTGTGTGTGTGATGGTAATAAATCTAAGTTTTTTGTTCCACTACATTTTGAGTCATTAATCTGCAACACTTCTGTGTGTTTCTGGTTCTCAGGAGAGACTCCAGGTCGTCGTGAACCTGATCTGCTACAAACACTCCGACTCGAAGATGAACTCAATAATAAACGTGCTAATTATGACCAAAAGTAAGAAGATTGTCGAATAAGAGATCCAGAAGGTCAAAGGTCAGCGTCCCTGTGACATCACAGCGTTCCCCTTGGCCTCCACAGGGGGAGACTGTGAGCACGTTTGCTGCCGATCGACTAGTTTTCAAAGGAAAACATGATTCTGTTTTTTTCCACAGTATCTGTCTCTGATTTGTTTTGATTCTCGTTTTCTTTCCTCTCATCCCTCCGTCCTCGTTCCTCGCTCCCTCGCTTCCCTCGGTGCCGCTGTGTTTATGTTTCTCTTCATATCGAGTTGTTCCTCGTCCTGGTATCAATATTGTTCGCTGCCTGTGAATCAATAAGCAGGAATAAAAACTTTACCAAGCCAATCAATTACACCCACTTCATTTTCATAACTCGACTCCATCGTCCCCGTCGCCGCGACAACAACCCGATGGTCCGACCTCCCTTCGGGGACACGAGCCGCCCACCCACTCCGCCCCCCCCCCCCCCCCCCATCCGGCTGCATTAGCTCCAGAATGGTTAACGAGGTATCGGATTCTGCGATGATGGACGTTACAACGAGACACTTTGAGAAAAATGTGAGGCCGGGATCGGTTTACGTCTAAAACGATGGAATGAGATCAATAACAATATTTTCCCCGAACCCCCCCCACCTCTATAAGCACAATCTTCACCCCCCCCAACCACCTTCCACTTTAAAAGCCCCTCCACATCCATTTTTAATGCTGGGGGGGGGGGTTAGCAAGACTGCACCGTGGCAGCGGACGGGTAATACACGGACAGCTGGGCCCGTGTGCCGAGAGCGAAGACGCTGTCCGGGGTCCGGGGGGGGGGGAGGTCAGTGTCAGCGGCTAATTGGTTCCTTGGCTGTGACACTCGATCCGGCTGATCCAATCAGAGGAGACAGGACGGAGACACAGGACCAGTTGATAATGTGATGAAGCCTCGGGAGCGACCGCAGAGTCCAAACCACGTCCTCGAACGCAGCGCCGCATCCTCAGGGCGGTGACGTGATGTCATCCGTCAGCGGCCGCAGAGCAGCACGCCGTCGAAGTCACGGTCGAACGTTTGAACTCAACCGGCGTCCAAGACCTCGCAGAACGGACGCCTGTTCGTGAGCAGATGGAATGAAAGGACGTCACTTTCCAGTTTGTTCTGTTTCCGTTTGTTGTTTATCGACAGGATGAAAACTTATATTCAGTAAACGTGTTGGACGGATGAGAACAGTGAACTGATTCATGAGAGTCATATTTATGATGTTGTGTGTGTGATTTGCTTGATTGAATTTAAAGGTTGAGACATGAACTCTATTCAGTGGTTTCTTGTTTTTCCAGGTTTGATTCTATTAAATCTTAACATGAGAACTAATCTGTCAACACTTTGGAGGAGACGTTTATAGAAGTTGTGTTCGGACGCCGCCGAGGAGGCGAAGCGTGAAAACGTCACGAAGCCGAGATCAGAGGCTCTGAGAGACTCTTGAGTCTGTCAGGCACTCGACCCCGAACTCAAGTGCTGCTGAAGAGGGGTCACTCACACAGACACACACACTCACACACACTCACACAACCCACACACTCACACACACTCACACACACACACACGGGGGCTGCTGTGTTTTGTCTGCGGGGTCAACAGGAGGATTAACCCTCGGCGGCTGCAGTGACATCTCCACTTCCTGTTGGTCAGCTGACCTCACACTTTAAACGAGCTGACGGATCCTCTGAAGGACGCGGCCGACAAAAGTTTGACCTCCGCACGACCTGAGGGAAGCTCCTCGTCTCAACTGAGCCATGAGATCCAACCTCACAGGTCAAGTAGATGCTCCGCTAAACTACTGAAACTAAACTGATCTATAACTGATCTGAGGCCTTCAGCTCAAATTAGTGGAGAGAAAATCAAATAAAGATGTAATTTCTTAGTTTGAGATAAATAAACTCCTTCAATCAGTTTCTGTCAAAACACACCTGCTCCGCCCACACCAGCTGACGAGCAAGGTGTCGTCTGAAACAGGAAGTGGCAAAGGGGGTGGAGCCTCCCGTCATCCGATGTCGTGGAGAATCCGATGTCTGAGCGACAAAATGGCTTCCTGCTGCAGCGACGCCGTCGGCAATTAGAGCGAGTTTAACACGTCTTTGTGTCACTGCAAATTACTGTTCACAGTGCTATTAATTTACCCAAGAGAGTGTGTGAGTGTGTGTGTGTGTGTGTGTGTGTCTGTGTGTGGTGTGTGGTGTGTGTGTGTGTGTGTCAGTTACAGTGAAAACCACGACAGACAATCCTGGGAATCTTGTTTGTTTTCTTATTCTCATGGTCAGGTTAGAAAATGAAGAGACACTCCCTATGTTTTTCAACATCACATGCTCAGTTTTTATGTTTATTCATTTGTAATAGTATCATATATTACCTGACTGTACTTTCAGTATTTTGAAGATTAGAATCGTTAGTTTCAGGATTATAACACGAGTATGAAATCTGCCGTCCTCCACCAGGAGCGAGCTCTGTAACTGTTAAAGTTTCCCTTAAACCTCAGAATCATTTTAGTTTTTAATCAACATATCAAGGATGCACTTCTCTACGAAGCCGGTTTACATTAAAAATAATAATTCACCTCCTCGCTATCAGATTGCACACCTGACCACACAGGTCACATGACAATCGCTGTGTCTGTGCGACGAGCGGCGGCGCTCGGACACATTCACGGGTTCAATCCTGAAAGAGAAGAAAGAAAAGAGGACGAAGCAGCTTAAAGTCTTTTAGGAAAAAACTGATTAACCTCCGCTGACCTGCTGACTCTGATTAAAGGAAGATTCCACCGCTTGTCCTGTCAACACACACACACACACACACACACACACACACACACACACACACACACACACACACACACACACACACACACACACACACACAGGAAACACATCAGTCCAAAGACACAGCAGGTAGATGTGTGTGTGTGTGTGTTTGTTGTTTCCTGCCGTGCTCTGACCTGCCGATCGCCCAATCCACTAATTAGCAGCTTTGTCTCTCTCCCCGCTGGCAGCCCAGCTCCGCCTCTGATTGGCTGTGAGGAGGAAGTGCACACACACACTCTTGTGTTTGCAGGTGAGCTGTTGTTTCTTCTTTTCTCTCCTCGTCACATCCTCCACGTCAGGGCTGGAATAACGAGCTCCATGTGTCCGTGAGACGCTCAGTCGGACGCTCACGTCCCGTCCGGAGGAGGTTCCTCTCGTCACATGTCAGGCAGTCGGAGTCTTAAAGTCACGTTAACGGAGAATATGAAGAGGTCAAAGGTCACGAGCTGATTTAGCAACTTCAACCTGTTAGTTAAAAAAAGTTATTTTCTGATAAGGTTGATATAAGCTTTTACCTAATGAAGTTAAATAAAGTTCTGTTGCAATTACGTTTAACAAAGTTCTGTTAGTATTAAGTTGAATAAAGTTCAGTTATACATTTGAATAAAGTTAAATAAGTTAAATAAGTTAAATAAAGTTAAATAAAGTTAAATAAAGTTGAATAAAGTTGAATAAAGTTGAATAAAGCTTTAAAGCTTTGTTTCAACGACATTAAATTAATTTTGTTTATAATAAAGTTACATTTAGTTAGTTTCTGCAGATTTTTCCTTCTGCTCTGATTTCCTTGTTAAAATATCCACGACCAATAGAAATCAGTCGTAGTGTAAAAGTGGTCCCGCCCTCGTTGTGCGTGCATTCGCTTTCCTCCACACAACGTTCTGTTTATTATTTATATCACATATTCTCAACTTGACATTTTCTTCATCTTCATCTTCATCTCCTGTACGAAGATGTTTGATGACGTCATTTAAACTTTTACCAACGCGCTGTTTGATCGTATGTTTAAAACGTGGACGTGAGAACATGAAGGAGAGAAGAGGATTGTGTGGAGGAATGTCCACAGAGCGGAGAGAGAGTCTGTTAATCCTCTTACCCTCCGGTTCTCCTCCGACATGTTGGACAGTCAGAGAAACACTAATCCTCCAGAGGAGGAGGGAGGGGGGAGGAGGGAGGGAGGGAGGGAGGGAGGGAGGGAAGCAAGGAGGGAGGGAGAAGGAGCAAGGAGGGAGGGAGGGAGGGAGGGAGGGAGGGAGGGAGGGAAGAAGGAGGGAGGGAGACAAGGAAGCAAGGAGGGAGGGAGGGAGGGAGGGAGGGAGGAGGGAGGGAGGGAGGGAGGGAGGGAGGGAAGCAAGGAGGGAGGGAGACAAGGAAGCAAGGAGGGAGGGAGGGAGGGAGGGAGGAGGGAGGGAGGGAGACAAGGAGGGAGGAGACAAGAAGCAAGGAGGGAAAGGAGGGAGGGAGGGAGGGAGGGGGGGGGAGGGAGGAGAAAGAGAAAGAAGGAGGGAGGAGAGGAGGGAGGGAGGAGGGAGGGAGGGAGGGAGGGAGGGAGAGGAGGGAGGGAGAAAGGAGGGAGGGAGACAAGGAGGGAGGGAGACGGAAGGAGGGAGGGAGACAGGAGAGAGGAGGGAGGGAGGGAGGGAGGGAGGAGCAAGGAAGCAAGGAGGGAGGAGGGAGGGAGGGAGGGAGGGAGGGAGGGAGGGAACAAGGAGACAAGGAGGGAGGGAGGGAGGGAGGGAGGGAGACAAGGAAGCAAGGAGGGAGGAGGGAGGAGACAAGGAAGAAGGGAGGGAGGGAGGGAGGGAGGAGACAAGGAAGAGGAGGAAAGGAGGGAAAGGGAGGAAAGGTACAGGAGAGGAAAGGGAAGAGAGAGGAAAGGAGAAGAAAAAGGAGGAGGAAGAGAGGAGGAAGGAGAGAGAGGAAGGGAAAGGGAGGGAGGAGGAGGAGAGGAAGAGAGGAAGAAGAGAGGAAGGAAGAGGGAAGGAAGAGGAAGGAGGGAGGAAGAAGGAGAGGAGGGAGAGAGGGAGGAGGGAGGAAGGAGGAAGGAAGTGAGGGGGAAGAAGAAAGGAAGAGCAAAGCAGGGAAGTGATGAAGAAGGGAAACCTGAAAATTAAAGCAAAATGCTTCCTCCTCTCCCCTTACTTCCTTTCCTTCTCTCCTTTCTCCTCTTCTCCTTACTTCCTTTCCTTCTCTCCTTCCTCACCTGTTTTATAAAACACACAAACACTCTCTCGATGTCACTGAATCTCAGTTCATAGTCTGAGCCGACGACACAGACTAAACTCTGATGTTCGATTTCAGGGAAACTTTCAGTTTGATTCCCGGCAGCGATGAACTCTGACCCGACAGGACGCAGCGCTCCGACACACACACACACACACACACACACACACACACACACACACACACACACACACACACACACACACACACACAATCCAACCTGAAAGTGAATACTGCAGGTTGTTCTCATCTTTCCTCCAGTCTCAGCACATCAATCAACACACTGCAATTAGCTGAACACCCCCTCTGATACACACACACAGACACACACACACACAAGCACACACACAGACACACACACAACAGTGTTAAAACATGACCCTCCGTTCACACCACAGCCTGAACAACACCCAACAAAGATTTAAATACACAGTAACACACCTGAAACTAAGTCTGCGTCCACACTGATCGTTCATCACTTTGTGTCAGAGGCTGTTTCACTGAATCAAAATCAATTCATCATAAATAAATCTCAACCAGAATTAAATACATTCAATTCACCGGAGGAGGAAAAACTAAACCAGCCAGAAACATCTGAACGTACAAAACCTCTGACTCACAACATCTGACACGAAGACACTGAAGAACGCACTTTGTTTGTGTGTGTGTGTGT
Source organism: Reinhardtius hippoglossoides (assembly GCA_006182925.3). Lineage (NCBI taxonomy): Eukaryota > Metazoa > Chordata > Actinopteri > Pleuronectiformes > Pleuronectidae > Reinhardtius > Reinhardtius hippoglossoides. The sequence goes on from VCHM03000097.1 coordinate 16,032, forward strand.
GTGTGTGTGTGTGTGTGTGTGTGTGTGTGTGTGTGTGTGTGTGTGTGTGTGTGTGTGTGTGTGTGTGTGTGTGACTGATGTCTTCATGTTGCTATGGACACAAACACAGTTTAGCAGCTTGAAGAGCAGAGTGTGTGTTGAAGTTTGAATTTGTTGCTGCGCATGTTCTAATTATATCACTGATGTTTTTAGTGTTCAGTGATTATCAGTCATGATTTATGTGTGTGTGTGTGTGTGTGTGTGTGTGGTGTGTGTGTGGTGTGTGGTGTGTGTGCTAGCTGCAGCCAATCTGTTAAAAAAGCAAACGTAGCTAATTCCTCGTCGTTCTCCATTACCTCAGATCTGTCCCTCGAGACGAGGAACACTGACGGATGGACGGTGAGTGTGTTAAAGGTGTGTTTGTGTGTGTGTGTGTGTGTGTGTGTGTGTGGTGTGTGTGTGTGTGTGTGTGGGTGCACTGCTGATGGATTATGGGAAACCCTCTGGATGGTATCAAACCAAAGACTCAACAGCTCAACACCTCGACAGCCCATGTAGCACGAGTCCTGAGCTGAGAGCAACAGCATCTGTGGTTTGTTTTGATCTGCCTCCACGCCCAGACGGGTGGAGTTAGGTGCTGAGGGCGGGGCTTGTTTGTTTGTACTTCCTCCTGTAAGTTTTACAGGATCTTCTGAGATCAGCTCTCGTGTTCGTCAGTGGAACACACAGCTGCTGCCTTCAAGTGGAGCTGGGACCTTTGTATTCCCACATGGACTCACTCTGACATTGTACAGACACTTCCTCGGAGGCTGCAGGAACATTTCCAGAAAGAGTCCCGAGCAGCTGAGTCAGACATTTGTTCTCACACACAGAACCTTTCAGGAACATGTGAGGAACATGTGAGGAACATGTGAGGAACATGTGAGGAACATGTGAGGAACATGTGAGGAACCTCGTCGTCGCTCCAAGAAAAGAAAAAATCCCTGATCGTACTTTTCACCATGGCTGTTCCTGGTTAAGCAACCGACTGCAGAGTCGACTTCCTGTTTACATCACATGACCAGTGTACGTGAACGGTCATGTGACGTGTGCTTTCAGGTGTGTTAGTGGGGACCCCCCCCCCCCCCCCCAAAGTCAGACATCCAGCGTGATGAACAGTTAAAATCCTAGAAGAAGACCGAGGCTGCGTTGACCTCTGACCCTGTTGCCTCGTTGCATGGTGTTTACGAACAGGAAGTGAAACTTAAGTGAATTTAATAGCAGGACTGGGAATAGACAGAATAAAATGGCCCTCATCAATATTGATGCTGTTCTGTTAATTAGACTTCACATCTCCGACTCGCAGAGACACACTGAGGGCACAGCGATTGGACAGACGCCACTGCCTCCGAGCGTGTGTGTGTGTGTGTGTGTGTGTGTGTGTGTGTGTGTGTGTGTGTGTGTGTGTGTGTGTGTTAGGACAGACTGAGGGCACCGAGCATTGGAGAACAGCCACTGTGTGTGAAGCAGTGTGTGTGTATGTAAGTGTGAATGTGTGTGTTAGTGTGTGAAATCCACAACACTGCGGTTAATAAGAAGGTTTCTTTGTGTGTTTGTGTGTGTGTGTGTTGTAATAAATCACTGTGTACATGCTTGTGACAGTGTGTGTGTGTGTGTGTGTGTGTGTGTGTTTGTGCATGTGTCCATCGTTGAATGAATCCAGCCAGGTCCATCTGTTTGGCAGGAGACATGAATGTGAGGCCATCTGTGCTCTCACTGTGTGTGTGTGTGTGTGTGTGTGTGTGTGTGTGTGTGTGTGTGTGTGTGTGTGTGTGTGTGTGTGTGTGTGTGTCGGCCTGAGGTGCAGTGTGTAAGAGGCAGAGGTGATAAGAGCATACATAGTCACACACACACACACACACACTTGTCTTTCCATAGTTGTGAGGACACTAATTGGCGTTATGCATTCCCTAGCCCCTAACCTAAACCTAACTAACACTAACACTAACTAACATTATCACTATCACTAACACTAAGACCAGATCTTCACCTCAAACATCCCTTTGAAAACATGTTCGCTGTTTCTGTTTTTTCTCACAACTCTTCATGAACTCTTCATCTCTACTTTCTGTGTTATGACTTCTTCTGCCGACATTTTCTTTGGCTCCGTGACGCCGTTAACGCAAAGTGTTGTTTAAATAAACTGCTCTGGTGTCAGTTACGAGGAAAAGAGTCACAACAGGGAGGAGAGGAAAGGACAGGTAAAGATGGAGAGAAGAGGAGGAGGAAGAGGAGGGGGGAAGAGGGAAGAGGAGGAGGAGAGGAGATGATGAATAAAGAGGAAAAGAGTTTGGAGAGGAGGAGTGAAGGAGAAGACAAATTGATTCGTGGAGGTTGGCCAAGTTCAACAGCTTTAAAGCTGGAGAGATTTCAACCCACACACACACACACACACACACACACACACACACACACACACACAGCTGGCAGGTCAGGAATAATAAACGCTCTCAGAGTTTATTTTCTCAGTGATCTGAGCTGAAGGAAGATTTGGACGGACATGACCTGCACAGTCTGAAATTCACCCTGTAGAATAAACACACACTCAGAAGATAACATACACATGCAGGAACAGCTGGTAACACACACACACACACACACACACACACACACACACAACACACACAGACTTATAAACGTACCTAAGCCTGAACCTTATGAAATCATTTACAGTATTCTGTATTTCTGTATTAATGATACAAACCGCCTCTCTCTGTATGTAATTTTCACAGTGACTCGATCATTGGATCCAAAGAGTCAAAGTTCATTTAAATAAAGTCGTCTGCACCACAGAAGGTTCCTGGTTTGAATCCCTGTTCTCTCTGTGTGTTTTCTCAGACCCCCCCCCCCCCACGTGCAGGTCGAGGTTCGGTCTCCGTCGGCCCTGAGACCCTGAGAACCAACGTCAGGTGAAACAGGTGGAGCGAAGGTGATGAAGATGAACTGCTCGTGGAGGCAGGAGTTTCGAGCAGATAAGAGAGATGGAGTGTGTGTGTGTGTGTGTGTGTGTGTGTGTGTGTTGTGTGTTGTGTTGTGAAATGGAGATCTGATGTTTTGAAACACCAGTGATTCACATTCATTAATCTTGATATTGAAATGATTCTGCTGCGTGTGAGGGACGAGACTCTGTTGAATGATTCGCTGACAGGAGACAACAGACGTCACATGTCAGAGGTTAGAAAAGCTTGTTATCAGTGGGAGCCTTTGGGAATCTCATGGTTTGATTTATTCAACCTGTTTAGTTTCAGATTTGATTTGAAATCAAAGTATTAACGGAGGAATCTCTGTCCGGTACGACCACGCTCACCTGGTCGACCTCCGACCTGGTCGACCTCCGACCTGGCCGGTGGGATGAGGTGTGGCATTGAACCTTTCTCACAGAAATCCTCTGTAGACCATCTCCTGCTGTTTGGGCCTTACTGGCCGTGGCCTATGAAGACTGCGTCCTCCACGAGCCGCATGGACCACGTCCGGCGAGGGATCAAACCCCCGAGACACAGTTTATCACGTCGGCATCCTGGCAACGTAACAGAAGGGGGAGGGGCCAAAGAGGAAGGAGGGGCTCGTCACGTGAAACAGGAAGAAGACAAGAAATCACAAGATGTTCTCAGACTTTTCCATAAAAACATAAATGTATGCCTGCCATACTGTTCAGAGCTGCAGCTCACAGACAGACGGACAGACAGACACATGCAGACAGACAGAAAACAGAGAGACAGACAGGCGTGACCTCCATCTCATCTCCATCTGCAGTCGTCTGTATATTCACCACAGTATATATAGACACATATAGACGCACACAGTGCCAGCAGCACCAAGGCCTCCTCCTTCACCTCCATCTGTCTCCTCCTTACCCCCCCCTACATCTCGGATTGACAGCCAGCCTCAGGTGGGGGTGGAGAGGAGGGGGGTAAGGGGAGGAAGGGAGGAGAGAGAGAGAGGAGAGAGGTGGGGGGGGGGGGGGGGGGGGGGGGGGGGGTTGAAAAGGGTTAGAAAAATTCCAAGACAAATTGAAAGTCACTGATCCTCAGCTGTTAACGAAAGATGAAATTACACAAAGATTCACAGACTGTAAATAGAGATGCACGACACGAAGTAAAGTCAAACCATCTTGATCGCCCCCTGGTGGCTACTCCATGTCAGCAGATGGGACACGGACCAAAGTTTACCTGAACCTTTGAGTTTCACGTTAACTTCGCACGTTGGACCAATTTTTCACACAAAAATCCTGAAGGTAACGTTCGAGCGGCAGCGGGCGCAGGAGCACTTTCTTTCTTTGGAGACGAACGTAAAACGAGTTTTCTGCAGAGTGAAGCTCAAACATCCAGGAGACGTCACGAATTCAGATAGAAGAGAAGAGGGAGTGAAGAGAGGGAAGGTTGAAGGATGGAGGAAGAGGAGGAAAGGATGGAGGAATCAAGGGAGTGTTGGAGGTATATTTAGGAGTGTGACAGATTGTGTTCATGTGTTTGAGTCTCTCGTTTTATCCGTTTCTCCCATCAACACCTTTATTGATGGACCAGGAGGAAGAGGAGGAGAGAGACGAAGAGGAGGTGGAAATGTTTTTTTACGTCTTCTGTCGTTTCCTGTTTTACCTTCTTTCTTCTGATGAAACTTCTGAACGTCTCTGAACCAACACATAAGTTTAAAAAACAACGAAATCAAAGTAGTTAAATAAATGTTTGTCAAAGATGTTTCTGTCGTTTCAGCTCGTTCTCATCTCTCTGATGTTTGTTCATGTGTTCTGATCAGTTTGGATTGAATCAGTTATTTGATGATATTAGAACAGACCGAGACGTCGTGATTGACAGCTGACACTGACTCAGGATTGGTCCAGAGCTTCTGTCGGCAGGATTTGACCAAGTTCACACATAATAAATGAACTTTGAGGAAATGTGGATAAAATCATGCATCAAGAATGTTTCTATTCTTTTTATGATTTTTTAACTGAGTGTTTTCTATAAAATAATAAAATCGAAAAAACAAACCAAACCAAAAATAAAAACTCTGATAATCCACAAGTTTCAGCCAAATAAGAAACCTGGATCGATACCAGCAGAATTTGTTTGTTTTGATTCGGGTGAAGTGAGCCGTTAAGAGGGAGTGAACCATGAAGCAGATTTATGAACTGTTTCTACAACCTCACCTGAACTCCCTCTCTGCAGGTTCTGCTGTGAAACCAAAGGAACGTCAACTTTAAAGACATTTCTTCTGCACCTCGTCGTTCCTCTGCTCGAGCTTTTCTGTGAAATCAATCACTGATAACTTTCTGTCACTGGTTAATCCTTCCCCTCCTCTCTCTGCAGAACCAGCTCCAGTGTTGGTCTCCTCCAGGTTCCTGCAGCAGTTGGATTATCCGAGCACCGAGCGCTCACACTGGAGCTCTTTGTGTGGAGACCCACATATCGCTCTGCCTCCTCAGTTACCTGATGATTTCACTAATCTGCCGCTAAGTGGTTAAGTAGCTGTGCGGCTCTGGGGGCGGCTCTGGGTGTGGTCTGCCGGGTCGGGCTGCACGATTCAGGTGATATCTGTCACAGCGGTACTTTATCATCCAGGTCACCGTGAGCAGGAGAGGAGGGTTAATATGAGACGTTTATTTCACATCTGAAGGAAGAAAAATCTAATATTCAATCCAAAGACTGTCAATAAAGATAGAGATTAACTGTTTACCCTCCATGTTAGCAGATGGGACATGGACCAAACTAAAAACCCAAAGATTTTAGATCTGCTTCCTGTCTACACCACATGACCGGTGCACGTGAGAAGTGTTTCCTGGCTCTGAAACAACATGTAAATACTGTGAAGAAGAGTTAACGTGTTGTTTAATCCTCTAAACACATAAAGACTTGTTGTTCACAGCGTCTTAACACAACCTGACCTCATAGCTCCAGAGCCACAGGTGAACCCACCCTCAGCTGAGAAGCTGCTGCAAGCTAACCAGCAGCGTCATGGTATGTAGCATCACAACTTTAAGCCTCTACTAGCCTCTACTAGCCACTATTAGCCTCTACTAGCTACTATTAGCATCTACTAGCCCAGACATGGGCAAAGTACGGCCCCCGGGCCGTATACGGCCCGTTGGGCTTTTTAATCCGGCCCACCAAACTTGTCCAAATATTATTATTATTAAATTAAATAAATACGATCGCGATCTACCAGTAAATTCTTGTACAGGGCGGGGGGCGTGGCGGCGGTGGATACCAACATTATATGGCCGGTAGATCTTGTTGAGCTGGTCATTTCAAGAGTAGCTCACAAGCCTAAGTGTGGGCACCCCTGCTCTACATGGTCGTGCGTTTAGATTTCTCCTCTGCTCTCTGTATCGCGCACGGCGGAGTTCCATCCCGATGCGCGCGCACACACACACTGACACGTGCGCGCGCGCACACACACACTGACACGTGCGCGCGCACACACACACTGACACGTGCGCGCGCACACACACGCTGACACGTGCGCGCACGCACACACACGCTGACACGTGCGCGCACGCACACACACACTGACACGTGCGGGCGCGCACACACACTGACACGTGCGCGCGCGCACACAGGTGAGCCACCGCCCCGCCCCCCCAAAGATGTAAACCTAGGGGAAACACTGAATTGCCTTGCAAATAAATGCTTTGCTACCTGTTAAAGGCCAAATCCTTTCAAGTAATGATTTTGACATGTCATTTATGTTAGTTCACACAAACACTCCATCCATCTGTTCCTGGCCCGGCCCCTCTGTCAAATTTTAGAACCCATTGTGGCCCGCGAGTCAAAAAGTTTGCCCGCCCCTGTACTAGCCACTATTAGCCACTATTAGCATACACTAGCCTCTACTAGCCACTACAAGCCTCTACTAGCCACTATTAGCCTCTACTAGCCACTATTAGCATATACTAGCCTCTACTAGCCATTATTAGCCTCTACTAGCCACTACTAGCCACTATTAGCCTCTACAAGCCTCTACTAGCCACTATTAGCCTCTACTAGCCACTATTAGCCCCTGCTAGCCTCTACTAGCCACTATTAGCCACTACAAGCCTCTACTAGCCACTATTAGCCACTACAAGCCTCTACTAGCCACTATTAGCCTCTACTAGCCACTATTAGCATATACTAGCCTCTACAAGCCTCTACTAGCCACTATTAGCCTCTACTAGCCACTACTAGCCGCTGGCTGCTTGTCACTGAGGAGGAAACACACTGAACCTCGTGGTTAAGCTCAGATAATGTCGTTAAACACATTCTGGGTTCATGAGGAAGTTACAAACCGCTAACCGCTAAAGCTAATCACTAGCTGTGGTGCTGTGATGTAGCACCAGCTGCTAGCTCGCTCATGTCTGTGCACATGAGACTGAACACATACGACAGTTTAAAACGTTTCATATTTGAGTGTATTGTCTTTTAAACAATGAACAGAAATATATGCATATCTATAGATCTCTGAAGACAAGTGCAGTTTGGTTTTGATTGACTCTACAATAACTCTCATGTTAGATAAAGAGGAGGAGAGAAAGCAACTGGACGGTTCTGGACCGGTCCTGTAGATTCTGTGATGGGAGCTGAGCCCGTGAGACTGTGGACTGGGATCAGTTTGGACAATAGAAGAATCAGTCCAGATGTAATGGCAGTAACAGTAGGTGTCACATATTCATAAGAACAGTAAAAGGAGGATTAGAGTTTAGCATTTTGATTTCAAAGAGCTCTGTTTTTTAACACTTGTGTATAATTTACAGTAATAGCATCACTGGACATGTTCCTGACATGTTCCTGACATGTTCCTGACATGTTCCTGACAAATGTCCGAGTCAGTGTCTCTGGACGTTTTGCTCGAGTCCATGTGAGCAAACAGCAGGACAATGTCTGGAAGCTTCCCAGTGAGCGAGTGGACGTGTTGCAGGAAATATTTAGACACAATTTTTCTGTAGATGTTGAGGAGTTCACGTGTGAAGCAGCTTGAGATCATCGCTCGTCACAGCTTCTCAGACTGAGGTAGATGTTTCTCCTTCGATGACACGTCAACTTCCACGACACAGCAGCTAATTCAGCGCTTCCACCCGCTTCCCTGGCTAACAGGAGCCTTGAAGGGTTTTTATCTCACAGCTAATATTTAGCAATGTGACAAAATATAACATATGTGTTGGAAATTAAAATAGATAAATAAATAAAAAGCAACCAGTAACAGAAGGGACGGACCCCACTTAACGGGGGGATGCCTGCTGCATGTGGACGTTGTTGTTTTAAGTTTAACAAGATTCAAGTTTGTGGAGGAAACTGTGTGTGTGTGTGTGTGTGTGTGTGTGTGTGTGTGTGTGTGTGTGTGTGTGTGTGTGTGTGTTTGTGTATTTTGTGATAACATATGTCACTTGAGCAGCCAAACCAAAGCACTCGGCTCTCTGTTGTTTTAAATTGTCTTGTCTACTTTCTGTGTGTAGTTTTTGTGACTTGTCATCTTGGTTGTGTGTCTGTGTGCACGCCCCCTCTATAGCGGCAACAGCACTAAGCTAGCCGTCTCATTAATCAAACATGGAGCTGTCTCCTTCTCAGACATTAGCGCTCGATTAGCTGTTAATGTGGTGACCACTCAGCTCTAATCAGTTCCCTGCTGTAATTAGTGGCCCGTTGAACGTGTTCAGCCTCTACACGAAACAATGAAGTGATGGGAGAAGTAAACTACATCTGATGATGACAAAAAAAAAAATACAATAATAAGGTAATTAAATTTCAGTGTGCAGACTCTTCAGAGAACGTGCAGGCAAGAGTATATCCAGTTTATATTTGGGTTGTGTGCGAGCGTTTGGCAGGCTGTCAAAGCAAAGAAGGGTTTTTAAAACACTCGTCACGCTCGTCTTTAAATATCAGAGGAGAAAAAACAAGCTGGAGCAGAGAAGCAGTGAGATGTGACTCAAGTGGCTTCCTCAAGAGCAGGTTCGGTAGAGACGTTTCAGCAGTGGTCTCATAACTTGTGCTGTTTAATATAACACCCATTTTTTCTGCACTTGTTCGTATATATATAAAAAGAACACAATCAGGCAGCTCAACCCTCGGGTCTGTTTGCTTACTGCAAAGATTCAATCTCATGTGACAGAAGAAAACTTGAGAAGTTTCCTCTAAAAAGACAGAGTTTATCGAGCATTGGTCCACTGGACATCTTGCTCTGTGTCACTGACAGGTCTGATGTTCTGTTCCCACTGTCCGCCTGCGTGTGAAGTGAGGGAACACGTCGTCGTAGCAGCTACCAGAAAGTAACTTCTGACGATTGCCTGCATGTGTTTAGGGAACATTAGTAAATTGCAGCGTCCACCACAGACTGACCTCCGTGACTTTGAGAAGTGCGAGCTCTCTGTTGTCTCTGCACTCTGATAAAACAACTCCAAATCCCATTCGCTGTTTTTTGAAAAGGGAACAAAAACACCTCCATCTTTGTTGTTGCTTAGCAACAGAGTCCTGATTTCAAACCATCTCGACGCAGGCCACGACACGTCCCCGACCTCAGGTGTTGAGACGATGACCCAAGCGAGCCCCGTCTGGAGGCGTCGCTGTAGCTCAAGGTCGCACTCGGATCTCCGACTGACGACTGCGGCTACGCTGCTCATTTGGTCGACTGCTTTTCATTTTGTTTTTATGCAGTGCAGCTGCAGAGGTACTGACATCCGCCGTCAGTCAGTCAGTCAGTCACACACACACACACACACACACACACACACACACACACACACACACACACACACACACACACACACACACACACACACACACACACACACACACAGAGACACACACAGACACACAGATGCCCTGCTGTGATGTATATGAGGGTTCAGTCAGGGCCGGGGGTTAATAGCTGAGCTGTCAGTTTGATGTGCATACCTGTGGTGTGTGTGTGTGTGTGTGTGTGGTGTGTGTGTGTGTGTGTGGTGTCTGGTAATAATAGCTTGCTGGCTGTCATTGCAGATGAGGCGTGTGTGTCAAGAGAGCGAGCTTTAAATGCTCCTCATCAACTCGCTCAACACACAGTGACAGGCCTGCACGGCGTGTGTGTGTGTGTGTGTGTGTGTGTGGTGTGTGTGGTGTTAGCATACGTTAGCATCTCCTGCAAAGAACATACACCTGCTTGCATAGATTTAGATTTACAAGTCTTGTGTGTGTGTGTGTGTGTGTGTGTGTGTGTGTGTGTGTGTGTGTGTGTGTGCGCCCCCCAGTCGTCTCTGGGTGGAAACATTGTACTGAGCAGAAAAGCAGCCGGTGTCAAACTACCCATCATGCAACATGAATGGTCCTCTCTCTCTCTCTCTCTCTCTCTCTCTCTCTCTCTCTCTCTCTCTCTCTCTCTCTCCTCTCTCTCCCCCCCCCCCCTCTCTCTCTCTCCTCTCTGCTGTTATGAAGAGCGAGCTGAAATATTATTATTCTGCTGCTCCTCAGCTGCACCGACATGTCAAGTTTAAATCAGTAGCTTCTCTCGTCTCAACACAAAAACATTCTCTCTCCTCCTCAGACTGAACAAATGATCTGTTTCCTTATTTCCACACGGAACATGGAAGTTGTGCCGCTGCAGCTCTTTTCCTTTCCCTTATCGTTGTGTTCGGCGGCAACGTGCAAAGAGAGCGGCGGTCAGCGGGGGGGCGAGGAGGGCGAGGAGGGCGGCCATGCGGCAGGGTAATACGGCACGGTACAAGGACACCGGAGAGCAATGCGGCCTGCGGCGGCAACTGTCCTGCAGCTGCGGGTCGGTATTGTTCGGTACCTATGGTACTGTAAAAATACTCTGACGTATCCCTCTTACTTTAAACACAGCCTGTGTTTTATTTAAAGTTGGTATCCATCTTGGATTCTGCTGATGATGATGATGATGATGATGATGATGATGATGATGATGATGAATGGATTCAAGTCCCAGATTTTGTTGAGCTTTCTCTCAAACGGCTCGTGATACGAACTGTTTGCATCACAGACTGTAAATAAAGTTTGAAATGAAATCTTTGTAAAAGTGAAGCCAACACATCTTGATAGCCCCCTGGTGGCTGGCTGCAGTATATGTCATAGAGCCTCCTCCATTTAAGCACATGGGACATCTAATCTGAAGTATGTTCAAGTGTTTCTGATCAGTTTGGTTTTATTAGTTATTAGATGATATAAAAACGGGCTGAGACGTCGTGATTGACAGCTGAGACTGACAAGATGGTGGCTCCAGTATCGAAGATGTTTTGGATTCCTTCTGGACAGTGGGAGGAAGTGGAGGCACATTGTTCCTCTTTATTTACAGTTTAAATGAAGCTGCTGTTTGTTCTATTTAGAATTTAACTTGTTTTAAATCTATTTTTTAACCATCTGATTTGAACAGAATCGTCAGACACCGACCGACTCCGACTCATCAAGCCTCCTCTCTCAAAACCATCCACTTCATCCAGCTGGATATTTTGAAAGACGTTATCTCTGTGTCCTTGTGACTCTTGAAAAGCTTAGACTGTTATCTGTGCTGCGGGGGGGGGGGGGGGGGGTGTATGCAGTCGAGCAACCTGCTGCTGGCGCGATTCAAAAGCTCAAATTACTCCGCACTTTAAATCTCGCCAGCACATTTGCGCTTTTTTATTTTTCCGCCGCTGAAGGTGATGATTTAAGCTGTCGCTTTGCTGAGCAGTTTAACAATGGTTTTATAATAATATTTCAGGAAACTAAAAAAAAAAACATCCTGGACTTTGCCTGCGAAGTGCCTCAGTGTTTGTGCCTTTTGTGTGCGGCTCAGCGAAGGTAACGATTTAATCTGACATATTTCGAAGCAGCAGAATAATAATATTTCATCGTGGTCTTTCTTAATAGCGGAGGGAGAACAAAAGGCTGCAGGCCATTCATCCGGCTGACGGCTTACTTTGACACCGGCTGCTCCGGGCTCGGTGGGGCACCGCAGGAGGAGTCGGGGAGGGGCGGCGGTGGGGTTCAGACGAGCTGCTGCTCAAACGCACTGACAGGGAATCATTAGCTGGTCCTGTTGCGGGTGGAGGTCACAAGTTTGATTCCTCCTCTGCTGTGGTTGAAGCTGCAGAAGAGATGCTACATCCTCTCATGACATCACTAGTTTTGTTAGAGCTTCAACTTTTCGTGTTGTTCCTGGCTCTGTTTTCTGCAGCACATGTTTCGACGTGAAGAACAAACAGCTTCAATAACAGGAAACTGTTCTTTTAGCTTCGTGTTGCACCTCAGCGGCAGCAGCCTCCCTGTGAATCCGTCTGGATGCTGTTTGGAGCTGAAAGGCTCAGGGTGCGCCTGCAGACGGGGGCGTAGGGCACAAATCCACACAAACACGTCCTCACTGAAACTCCATGGAGAACACAGATTTTTACCACAGTTGGCACGAGCTGCATTCTCCGATACAGCTGTCTCCTTGAGAGCCAAGTTTTTAGCGGGAGCTATTTGTCCAACTGGCTGCACAACAATAAACTCTCCTGCGTCAATCAGCCAATCACGAACAAATGTCACCTTGTTTTCAGCTGCACGCTGGGTTCTCCTCCTCCGGGGGCTCTCGGTGTCATTTTGCAGTTTTGAAAGCGCCAGAATTCAGCAACAGTAGTTATGTGTTTGAGTCGAGAGGTCCGAACTGGAGGAAGCTTTCAGAAGTGTTCGCTCAGTAACTTCACCGCCGTCTTAGTTTCATTTCATCTGTTTAGTCAGAGCCGTCATCCTCATCTTCATCTTCACGATCGAACCTGAGAGAAGACGTCTGGACACCAACACAGACTGTGGATAACAACACGCCATTAAGACGGCAACAAAATGAACACACATTATATATATATATATAATCAGTATTATTATTACTATTATTAAGGCTGTTGTCCAGGTCCTTCATGATTTAGGATTCCTTTGCAGATACACGTCTTCACATGATCCGATGATGCAAATCCACTTCCTCCACTGTTCAAACATTAGGAAATAGAAGTAGGTCCGATTGGAGCCAGGAACTTTGCAGTCGAGAGTGTGGAGCCTTTGTATCGAGGTCCTGACCAATTTCAAAACAGTCTCAATTTTGAGAAATATTTATTTGAGGTGTTCTTAGATTTATCTTTTGTTTGGACCAGAACCAGAAGAGCTGCAGCTGGAACAAATCCACCAAACTCTGATCAGAACTCTTCATGTTTAACAGTTTCCTGCTGAATCTTGGAGATAAACTCTGGTTGTTAATAACTTCAGAGTGTTTCTAACTGATCTCAGTTCAGCTTCACTCTTCAGCTGCAGCTGGTTGTGACAGTTGAAGCTGACTCTGAGTCAGTTCTTCTCTCAGGAGATGGACCACTCAGCAGAGCACAGAAAACGTCGAGAGAGAGAAACTCCTCTTCTCACTCACTCAATCACCATCAGCTGCTGGTTCAGGTAAAGACGTTTGATTAGAATCTGTGAGTATTTCAACATTCAGTTTGACATTTTTTGATTGAACCAGCAAATATTCTACGTCTTACTCTGAGTGCGATGACCCTTGACCCCCTGACCTGTCACTCATGTTGTCTCTGCCCTCTTAACATGATCCTGAATATGGTTTCTCACCCCTGGTTCGACTGAGACACTACCTGTTGACCCCCCCCCCTTCTGTAACTAACTATCAGCTGAAATGATTGAAGTGCAAAATGGAAATTCAGGCACTGATATAGCACGCCTCTCTACTTGCAATTTGGAAGAAAAATATTCTGCACTTTCACCATCAGAAAGTCCTTGAAAACTCCTCGAACGTGCACTGCAATCTTTTCAAATCGCTGTACTTCTGCTGCATGAAATCAGTCTGATTAATTAAGTCTGTGTGACAGCTCCACCGCTAATGTTCACCGTTTGTCACGTCTCGTTGCCAAAGAATCCCGGGAAACAGACGTGAGGAGTCGGGTGGAGAAGTTGAAAGATGACTTCTGTTTCGTGTGTTTACAGTTCGAACATCTGTTTCATTTCTGAGAGAAGTAGACGGAGCAGCTCGGTTTGACTGATTCACTGTCAGAGCCAAAGTTTCCAACTTTATTTAGAATTGAAGTTGAATTTTGTTCTTATTTGTTCCACCTTCTTGTTTGCTGTCGTCACTTTGATGAAGGAAACATATTCAGATCAAGACAAACTACAGAAAATGACTTTAAATATGGTTTTAATAAATACGTTTTGTTTTAACTTCAATAAATCAAACTTAAAAAGCTTGAAACTACCTCCAGTAAAAGACCATTTAGTATTTTCTCTATCGGACTGTTTTCTAGTTGATTCTTTATTTCACCCACAAGCTTCAGTCTGTTTTTTATTTGTGTCAGAAACTGGAAACATGTCACTGACGCACGCAGTTTTCTTTTTGTCGATCTAAGTTTTATATTTGTGTATAAAACAATGATTAATGAACTAAATCGTCTGTGAAGGTAGAACGTGAACAATCCAACTGAACCTTCCCTCCGATATAAGAAACACAAGAATAGAGAAAATCTGACGTTTGTTTTCAACAACCCAGACACTGGACTGTCTTTGAACTCAGCAACATGCCCAACTGTCAAAACACATAATTAAATGATAAACGGAACTTTTACAAAACAGATAAAGTCGGCCGTGATGGATCGTGTCTCTCGGGCAAGAACTCGAGTTTCAGCATGTTGATTTTCATAGATTAGGAGTGAAACTCACATCTGCACCAGGAGGGAGGAGAACCGAGCCGCTACCTGAGGGATCATCTGGGAAACCTTTCACAGTTACACTTGACTCTGGAAACAGTTGTTGGAAAAAAACAATTTCAGATAAATGTTGTGATCTGACGTGAGTTTGCTTTGTCAACTAAATAAATCATAGTTAATTTGCTAAAAACGTGCAGTTGTTAGCGTCTGTAAATATTATAGCTGTTTTATCTACACATTTAATTACTAATGTTGATTTAATGCGGCTGTAATGTCACATTTTCATGTCTAAATTGAGTTTGTTTTATTTTGATGTTGTAAGTAAAACAGAGAAAGTTCATTTCAGTGAGTTATGAATTGTAAACAACCAATAAATGTATTATCTACAATTCATTTAATACTCTTTTAATTTGTGTAAAATGATCAGCTTATGAAATAAACTATTATTATTATTATTATTATTATTATAATTGAAACTTTTATTATTTCTAACTTTCATGTGTTTTTTTAAACAGTGAAAACTAAAAGACCACAGAAGTTTTGGGGTTTGAAAGGAAACCGATCAATCAGGACGTCAGGATGATGATTTCATCACAAATCAACAAAACAACCAGAGGTCAGATCTCACACACACACACACGCACACACACACACACACACACAAACACACCACACACACACACACACACACGCAAACACACACACACACACACGCACACACAGCAGCCTGTGGGCTCTATTGAGTTGTCAGTTGTCAAACTGCAGCTCTGTTCTCAACAGGTGCCTTCTGTGTGAGTGTGTGTGTGTTTGTACGTGTGATGAAAGTCCACACACACACACACACACACACACACACACACCACACACACTCACACAGAGTGGTCCTGAACACCTACTGCCCTCTAGAGGCTGATAACTGACGGGTCAATGAGTCAAAACTTTAGTCCAGATCCTCCACAACAGTAAACATCTGTTTACACCTGAAAGTTAACAAAACACCATCAAGTCCTTTTTCCTCTGGGATTCTTCTTTTAACCGGTTCATTATACTTCGTGTGAGGGGGGGGGGGGGTAAAGAAATGTACGTTTTTTTAATCAATGGCAAAAAATTAGAGAATGAAATTTAGAGAAAATAAAAAACTGAGTGTAATGGAGGGGGGGGGGAGGGGGGGGTCTGCTGCACAGACTCTGACTCCAAATGATTTCCTCGGTGCAAGATGGTGGAGTTCGTATGTTTTTGGCTTCATCTCTGGATAGTGGGAGGGAGTGCAGACGCGTCGTCCATCTTTAATAACAGTCTCTGGCCTAGTGACTGAAAAACAATGAGCTTGTGTATCGGTGGGACCTCGATATGTTCTAGTGATTCTTATCATTTCACTTCTTCCCTCTCTCCTTTCACTTCCTGTCTTTTCCCATTCTTTCTCCTCTCAGCCTCCTATTTTTCCTTTTTTCGTTCATGGCCTCCTTCCTCGCGATCTTGTCCTCACCTCTGCTCCTTCTGGTTCTCCTCTCATTCTCTAAAGCTGCCGTCAGACATGCTGAGCTCAGGAGATCCTCTGCTCATGCTCTGAAGGAGCTGCGTGTCCGAGTGAAGCTGCTGTGTCAGCTCCGTGGTAGGAAGTCCACAGAAGGTGGATTCACTGCGAGTGTGTGGTCGCTCACAAAACTGTAAAATAGAACAAACAAAAAGAATATGTGAGGATGAGAAAGCGAAGCTGTTCACGTAGAAGAGAAGTCCTGAGAGCTGTTGGTGGTCGATGGTTTACATTAGGTTCCTCCTCGGCCTGCGGCTCCACCCTCACCTGAACGCTGCAGAGATCTCTGTGCTGTTGTGAACGTGTCTTACTGCAGAATCTCCTGCTGTGGTGTCGATGTGTGAAAGACCAACTCCAGAGAAGTCCTGACCCAGTTCTGCAGACAACCTCCGGAGGTCCTGTCTGAAAACGGTTCAACTCTCTTCTTCTCTCCCTCTTGCATACCTCCTCCTCTCCCTCCATCTCTTTATCCTCCTCCATTTCCCCTCACCTCTCTCTCTCCCTGTGTCCCCCTCTGCCCTTCTCTCTCCCCTCCTTCTCTATCTTCCCTTTCTTCACCCCCCCGGTCGGGGGTCTGTATTGTCCCGGGCTCTGCTCTCTGTGGGAACAGCTCCTCTGTTTGTTGGCCAATAGGTCCAATTCAGCCGAAGCCTTTTTAGAAAGACCAGCACCACAAAAGCCAACGGGAAGCGACCCCCCCACTGCTGATCAACGTTTTCTTACCCCTCGCCCCTCCCACTGAGGCCCTCTAAGTTTGTTTAAGAGATTGAGGGCCCAAAGAAAGAGACAGAAAGAGAGAGGGACGGAGAGAAAGCATCCACCCATTAAGGTAATTATATAGAGCCTATGTTCCCGTGAGGGCCCTTAATTGATGTTAATGTTTGTCTAATTGGGGGGATTGGGGGGAGGAGGAGGAGGGGAGGGCGGGGGAGGCAGAAAGAAGGAGGTGAGGGTCCTCCTCAGAAAGTCCCTCTTCCTCCCAGGACAAGGAGCACTTTTCAGTCCTCCCCTCTTCTCTCCATCTCCGTCGTTCACACCTTCCCACAATAGCTGTCACCTCAAGCTTTCTCACATTACCTTTTCTTAACCCCCCCCCACCCCCTCCATCCTCACCTCCCCCACCCTCGCCCCCTCTGGGCGGCCGAGCGAGCTCTCACTGCTCTCAGATCTGCGAGGCCTCGAAAACGACTCCGTCAAACTGCAACAAGCCGACAACACGAGAGAGCCGCCGCAGCGACAGACCTTAAAGGGTTAATTCACTCAAACTATGAAAATCATCTTCTCTCTTCAACCTGAACGAGGTTTGAATCCATCTGTAAAAATACTACACGAGTAAAAGTCCTTCGTGGAAAAGTGTAAACAGGAAAATGTGCAGAGAGCCGCTGTGTGTGAAACTCATTTCATTATAATCAGTTGTTAAAGAGCATTTTAATGAGGTGGAGCAACGCTTTAAAAACTACTTGAAATGTTTGATTATGTTCTTGATTAAGAATCTGAATTAATAAATAATATATGTAAAAATTACACAGAAGTCATAGTGAAAGCTTTACGATATATATATTTATATACAGTCACTGATCGTCAGCTGAACCCGGTTTCGAGACTAGGACTGGACTCGGTGGTTCTGATTTAGATTCTCGAGGTTCATGATGAAACGACAAAATTAAAATCTAGATTAAATGAACTTAAAGTAAACTCGGTTGATCCAGATGAGCTGACTGACAGCTGCCATCTGACCCAGGCTGACCTCAATCGGAGGCCTCGACGACGGCGATGATGAAGGTCGAGGATGATGATGATGATGATGATGATGGTGATGATGATGATGATGGCTTAGGTTGAAAGCCCCCCAGTCAGTTTCCACTGTCGACAAACCACAAGCGACGCCGGCGCCGGGCCGCGTCCTAATTACCGCCGTGCCCGTCTTTCTGTTTTACTTCTTCTTCCCTTGTTTCTCCGTTGTCTGCAGAACAAATAGTTCATGCCACCTCCCTTCCCTCCTCCGTCTTTCCTCTTTGCTCCTCCTGACACCTCCCTGCGTCTCCTCACAGCTGGAGGCAGTGTCAGCGCCGCTCTATTATGGATTGTATTTGCATGTTTTTTCTGCGTTGCATGTGTGTGTTGCATGGGGGTGCGAGGGAGCGTTTGGTATTAAACACTGCTGCATTTTTCTCTCTTCCCACATCCTCTCTGTATATATTTGTGTATGCTAATGAGGGATTTCTGTGCTGCCAGCCATAATGGATCTGCTGGATAATAACCCTGCAAAACAAACTCAGCCACAAACCAACAAACCAATTATCTCCGCTCTTGTTTTTTCAATCGCACTGTAATTACTGTACGCAGAGAAAAGACGACGAAGAAGAAGTTGTGTTTACTGTGTTTTCACTGTAAAAGAGAGTGAGATAAAAACAGTGTGACCCGACACAAATCATGGAAAATGATCAGGTTTGCTTTCATGTTTCAATCTAAACTCCCTCTGCTACCCCCCCCCACCCCCCCCCGCCCCCGCCCTCCAGCCTCCATCTTCAGTTCAGATGCACCCATCATTCCCATGGAGGGGGCTGCGAGGATCGACAGACAGACAACGAGACGGGTGTTAAAAAAAGAAGACAGAAATGACAGCGTGACAAATAACCTTCCTCGCTTACTGCCCACAAATTCGACCAAAGACATTAAAAAAGCCTCTAAACTATGTCCTGCGGCCAAATGAGACACCTGTCCAAACCTCTAAAGACCTTTTGTGTCTTTCACAGATTCTTTGCGCTGCGTTCTAATTGGCTGGCTGGCCTGTGTGTTAGCGTGCATGGCATGCCCGGCTGCCGGGAAGGTAAAATAGGCAGGCGGGGGAGCTGAATAGAAATGTGATTGTGTTGCTGTCAAGCGCTCCCACATGAACTCCCCTTTTCTTTCTCCACCCGGACAGAGAGGAGAAGTGTGAAGGGAGAAGGGGGGAGGGGGTGAGGCTGGGGGGAGAGGGTGAAGAGAGAGAGTGAAAGAGACACACTTCATTTGTCATCCAGCGGCCTGATTGGAGTGGCAAAGCCAATTCACATCTTGAGTGGAGTTCCCATCACACAAGCCCCCCATACCAAACCTACACTCCTCCTCCATCACCCCCCGCCCCCCCCTCACCCTCCTCACCCGCTGTATCCTGCCAATCAAGCGCAGCCTGTACAAGCTGCTGGTGTTTCGAGCTGAGAGCTTCATCATCATGGATGGGAGCGGTAATGACTCTCTCTCAGGAGCTGTAATAGCTGCAGCTAATGGGGAAGGGTGGGGGGGGATGGGGGAGGAGGAGAGGGTCATGTGGAAAGTTGGGTGGATGGATGAATGGGTGCGGAGGGGCGGTGGCGGTGGGGAGGGGGCGCCTGCCGGCATGGCCAGAGGCACCTAACTTCTTTTGGTGATTTTCTGAGCCGATCGGCCGCAAACGCATCGAAATCTATATTCATTTAAAAATAAATCTGGATTCATGAAACATCTCGGAGTCGTCTGAGGAACCAGGGGAACCACAGGAGCTGGGAACACCCCCCCCTCAGGGCAGCACGTCGATCCACTGATCCACGCACACTTTCTATTACAATTTAAAATACTGAAAGTTGCTCAACTCTTATTAATTTCTTCTTTAATGCAACCAAATGACCTCAGAGTGAGAAATCTGCCGTCGCATGAGAGGAGACTTTCAGTGAGACTGAGTTCGAGAGGAGGTTCTGTTCAGCACGAAGCACAGATTCACTCGGGGGGGAAGTTATGGAAAAATAAGCTGCATAGACACAAATCAGTTCTTCATCTATTTATTAGATCTACTGAAGCAGTTGTACGTGTTTGAGTCTGGGAACAAGACGTCTGTGGAAAGGTGTCGGACACGAGAGCAACCTCTGTTCAGACCTGGTATTAACATGTGATCTGATCCCAGCTCCAGGTCTGAACACATTCATTCAGCTCTGTCTCTGTCGTGCACACACACCCTGACAGACACACACACCCTGACACACACACACACACCCTGACAGACACACACACCCTGACAGACACACACACCCTGACACACACACCCTGACAGTCACACACTGACAGACACACACACCCTGTCATCGGACACACATTTGACTCAGACTGGGTGAAATCAGATCAGAATCAGCTATCGGCCGTGTATGTGTACACGTGGAATTTGACTCCGGTCTTTCCGTTGCTCTCAACGTACAGAAATAGATAAACATTGAACTGCTATGTACAAGTATGAATATAAATATATATGCAAAAGTATATATATATATGAACATAAAGTCAACAACAATGACAGTGAAATGGAGAAATAGTGCAATGATGCAGAGATGCTGGAATAAATATGGAAAGATTGTCACAGGATACTTTATATCCATGAGGTAGGTGGAATATGTAGATATGTATATATAATTTAGATTATATAGGTACCAGTTAGAATAAAAGCTAAATCATTTGGTCTTCGTGAATACATATAAGGTGAGTCTTTGAGCGGGGGAGTGAGACGTGATCACACGTCACAGGAGACACGTTCAGGACGTAGTTGAATAGCAGGTGTGAACAGAAGAACTCAACACTGTTCACTGACCAGGGCCGGAGTTTGATTCAGTGAAATGAATTCACACGAGATTTGGATTCATTTTACGAGTCTGGTGAACGCATGAACTGTTGATATTGATGGAGTTTACAGCAGCCAATAGCAGAGTGTGGGACGAGTCAGTGAAAAGTGTTTTACAGGCAGAGAACTAGATGTAAAAATACCAGGATGTTGGTTTTAAGAGAAAAGTGAACACAGAGACATAGTTTTCTAACTGGGAACAGAGACCTTTAAAGTACAAGCCCTGTGTTATTCTGTTTGTTATTTGCTGTAGGGCAGCAGGGGCGGAGCCTGTAGAGCAGCAGGGGCGGGGCCTGTAGAGCAGCAGGGGCGGAGCCTGTAGAGCAGCAGGGGCGGAGCCTGTAGAGCAGCAGGAGGCCGGACATGACGTATAAACTCTGCTGTGGAAAGATCAGTGTTGTTGTTTACAGCTCGTCCACACCGGCGTCGGCCCTCAGCACCAGAAGATCTGGAACCTCCTCGTGTTTCCAAGTGGACGTCTTCGTCTTCTACGTGTCCGGCTCCTCTTCTTCATCCTGAGATGTTTGTGTTCTTCTAGTTTCACGTCCGTCATGTGTTAGAAACCTCGTCCACACGTCCACTCGCTCTCTGGGAAGCTTCCACACATCGTCCTGCTGTTTCCTCACTCGGCCATTTTCCAGAACATGTCTGGACTTCAGTTTAAGTCTGAAAGCAGCTAATGATAATACTTGCTACTCGGATGCTTTCAGCGCTGGTTTTGAGAATCAAGGTTTCTCTCTCCGAGTTAAAGTGAGAACCTCCAGAGCAAAGGTCTCTAGGATGGAGATGAATATAATAACACGTCTTACACCACAAATTAAATTCTGTGCCTTCAACCTCTCCTCCCGTCTGCTCAACTCCCGACAGATCTGACTGTCTGTTCTTTGGCTTTTCTATCTCCCTCCAAACGTCTCCGTCTCCGTCTCCGTCTCTGTCTCCTCTCTCTCCTCTCTCTCTCTCTCTCTCTCCCCCTCTCTCTCTCTCTCTCTCTCTCTCTCTCTCTGCTCTGTCTCTGTCTCTGTCTCCGTCTCTGTCTCCCTCTCTCTCTCTCTCTCTCTCTGTCTCTGTCTCCGTCTCCGTCTCTCTCTCTCTCTCTCTCTCTCTCTGTCTCTGTCTCTGTCTCTGTCTCCTTCCTCTCTGTCTCTGTCTCCGTCTCCGTCTCTCTCTCTCTCTCTGTCTCTGTCTCTGTCTCTGTCTCCTTCCTCTCTGTCTCTGTCTCCGTCTCCGTCTCCCTCTCTCTCTCTCTCTCTCTCTCTCTCTCTGTCTCCGTCTCCGTCTCTGTCTCTGTCTCCGTCCTCTCTGCTGCTGACTGACGCTGTCAGTCTGAATGCAGAGTCTGTGGCTGCTGCTGGATGAGTCATGTGCAGGGGTTTTCTTCAGGCCCTCAGATCCTCTGGTAAATAGTTGTGTTGTGTCTGCTGCTGCGTTGTGTGTGTATGTGTGTGTGTGTGTGTGTGTGTGTGTGTGTGTGTGTGTGTGTGT
Organism: Reinhardtius hippoglossoides; assembly: GCA_006182925.3. Taxonomy (NCBI): domain Eukaryota; kingdom Metazoa; phylum Chordata; class Actinopteri; order Pleuronectiformes; family Pleuronectidae; genus Reinhardtius; species Reinhardtius hippoglossoides. The sequence continues at coordinate 38,304 of VCHM03000097.1, forward strand.
GTGTGTGTGTGTGTGTGTGTGTGTGTGTGTGTGTGTGTGTGTGTGTGTGTGTGTGTGTGGGTGGAGGTGTGAGTCTGAGTCTCTGCAGAGGTTACAAACCGTTTGTCTTTTTTTGTTTTGAGTTACGTCACAAACAAAAAAATCATTTCCCTTCGACGAGCAGGAGAAGATGTTTTGCCTTCTCTCGGTGCACGTGATGAAATTGCCTTTTGAATCGATCATCTCTTCACACTCCTCTTTCTCTCATCTGCTCCGGTGGCACTTGTTTGGGTTTTTTAAGATTTCCATGAAGTGAAATCACAGTGGAGGTGATCACGTCTCTTGACAGCAAGAGGGGATCTCCTGACGGGAGCAGAGGGAGGGAAGTAGAAGATGTGGGTTGTGGAGGAAACAGGGAAACAGAGCATGCACACAAACGCACTGGAGGTTTCACCAGAGTGGGGCTGAAGGATGTGAAGAGGCCATGATACAGATGCAGGGACCGGTGGACTCTGTGCGTCAGTGAGTCATATTCATGTTCATGTTCATGTTCATGTTCATGTTCATGTTCATGCTTGTGGACGCGTAGCATCAATTTCTGCGGACGTGCAGAGCTCAGGAAGTTTTACAACTTCAACGAGGGGCTGTTCAGTTCCTTTTGAAGGTTCCTGGGGGGGGGGGGTTGAAATATCAATTTAGTGTTGGACCCACTGTATTATATCATGGTTCTTTGACATAAAAAAAATTCTTTCTTGCATATTCTTCTGTTGGTTGCTCGGAAAGTTATTATTTATCTTGGCTCAAACCGCGAGAATAAAGAAGCTGATGGAAAAATAACTTCATTTCAGGAGTAATATTTAAAATCACCATATTGATTATGATACCCAGTTGTACTGACTTGATCACAAGGAGACAAAACATTCAGGAAAGATTTGGAACAGCAAAGACTTATTTTCGTTATTTTGAACATTACTTATTTTTTGTACTTTGTTTTTTACCGTTCTTCTGTGTCAAAAATATGAATTCAAATTTGTTTTCTGTGGAAAATGTCGGAGGTTTCTTTTCCAAGACCCCTCATGTTTCCCGTGTTTCCGTTCATTAGTCAATTTAAAATCACGTTTTTCGGGGATGTGTTCCAGAACCTACTGCTTTGATTCTGGACGCCGCGCCGAGGCCTCTGTCAATGAACCCTCACAGGGAATTGAACCTGTAACCTCTCGTCGCCGCGCCGCTCGGCCCACACAGCAGCTGCAGAGGAAGTCCCGGCGCTGAGTTAAAGCCTTTAAAGGATTAGTGGACAATATATTTAAAGTGTTTCTATCAGGGCGCGTAATCCTCCGGAGTCTGAGCTGTGAGATCTGTGCACCTCTGCTCGTCTTTCTCTTCAAAGCCCAGGGAACGCACAGAGGTCACGACCTTTGACCCCTGTGAGGATGACCCCCCCCCCCCCCCGCTCCCACTGTCCACCTCGGCCATTAAGTCTAAACGCCGTGTGATGTCTCCTCCCTGTCGGCCCGACTCCATTCACACTATTTTATATTTAACCTTAATGAAGACACAAAACTTTCTTTTGTTTGTTCGTTTGTTCTCTTCCTCCATCTTAAAGGAAACTGTTGTTTGTTCCCTTTTCCTCATGTTCACACTTCCTTTCCTCGCTACCTTTCCTGCCTCCTTCCTCCTGGGAAACCTTTGTTTCCTCTTTCCTCATCTGCATCGGTTCTCGTGATTCTGCTCTTCTTCGTTGAACTTGACCTTTCATCTCCTTCCTCCCTTCTTTCAGACTTCCTCTCCTCTCAACTGTTCTTCTTTCCCACCTCTCCCACGTTTCCTTCCTCTCCTCCTTCCTCCCTTCTTTCCTACTCTTTTGGATATTTCCTCTTTCTCTCCATCCTTCTCCCCCACTTTTCCTTTCTTCTCCTTTTCCTATTTCCTTTTCAGACTTCCTCTCCTCTCAACTGTTCTTCTTTCCCACCTCTCCCACGTTTCCTTCCTCTCCTCCTTCCTCCCTTCTTTCCTACTCTTTTGGATATTTCCTCTTTCTCTCCATCCTTCTCCCCCCTTTTCCTTTCTTCTCTTTTTCTTTTCCTTCTTTCAGACTTCCTCTCCTCTCAACTGTTCTTCTTTCCCACCTCTCCCACGTTTCCTTCCTCTCCTCCTTCCTCCCTTCTTTCCTACTCTTTTGGATATTTCCTCTTTCTCTCCATCCTTCTCCCCCACTTTTCCTTTCTTCTCCTTTTCCTATTTCCTTTTCAGACTTCCTCTCCTCTCAACTGTTCTTCTTTCCCACCTCTCCCACGTTTCCTTCCTCCCCTCCTTCCTCCCTTCCTTCCCTTTTCCTCTCCAACACTTGTTTTCTGTTTGTCTTCCAGTTCTTGTCTTCGTCATCGTCTTCACTTCCGTGGAGGATGTGAATCCGATGTTCTCCGTTCACCTGGAGCCTCCACAGGTACGTGTTTACGTTCCCTCCCCTCCTCCTCCTCCATCGCTCTCCTCTCTCCTCCTCTGCTCCCTCCTGTTTCCCTCTCGGAGGAGAACTCCACTCCTCGGCGGCTGTAATCACTTTACTACTGTTTTTGTTCGCGGTAAGTGGACTAAATATTTGGATGCTCATAAGCAAAGCAGAATAATTGAATGTGTGATTTGTGGCAGCTGGCTCGGAGTCTATGGGCTTGTCTCAGCATAATGAAAACAGCTAGCGAGCCGCCATAAACAAAAGCAACTTGTTATGTTGCAAACCCCTCGCTGTGCTTTGCTGTGAGTGGGAAACAACTAATTTTCTTGATGGCGTACTGTAATCATGGCGAAGCTTTACCACGCGCTGTGCTGAGTACTGCGCTGCTTATTAATACAGCGAGAGAGAGAGATCGGTCCACTCCCGGCAGAGCTACTATTACTGTTAACACTTTAAAGTATGACGACAGACGGAACAATACACCGACCTGAATTATTATAATTATTAGTTGAGTCCAGAGCGGGGACCTCGGCGGCTGGAGGACCCGAGCCGGAGCCGGCGCCGCTGGAGAGATCCCAGTGACGAGGGAGTTGCTCTGATGTGAGAGGCCTTTCCAAAAAGAATAAATCTGAAAAATCACAACAATTATAATAATACAAATAATTACAGTAATGACGAGAGCCCCCCCCCCCCCCAACGAGTGGGGAAATGAAGCATTGACACTCAACACAAGGTCTTCGGATTTTGCTGTAAAAAAAAAAATCGAAAATTATGTTTTTGACTATTTTGTTAATGTTCATTTTGTAGAGAAACAGAAATAGATGGAGGTTTAAATAGTGTTTTAGTTTTAGTTTTA
>VCHM03000098.1:0-41071 GCA_006182925.3 Reinhardtius hippoglossoides
CAGAGAGACAACAGTCGGCCAATCAGACGAGCCACAAGCTGCTTGGGATCATGTGATTGAGTTGACGTGAAGACGACAGTTGTTGTTGTTTTCATGTGAACAGGAAATGAAGCTGGACCACAGCTGACAGCCTCACACGAGGAACAGAGACGGTGTCGTCTTCATCTGATCTGAGACACTTTGTTCTCTCACTTCATCAGTGAAGAACTGATCAGGTGGATCTTTGTCACAGCTCTGAGATCAGTGGGACTGAAGCCTCTCCTCATCACCATGGTAACCAGGAGCTCTTTATACAGAGCAGAACCTCTGCTGAGGTCCATCTGTCTCATCTGGTCCCAGTTTGTCAGAAGCAGATGTTCATCAACACACAGTGAAACATGTCTTCACCTGTAACAGCAGTAAATCCACCTCTCAGGTGTCCACTCTGCACTTTGACATGCAGAGGAAACACACTTAGCTCTTAGCGTGTTCATTCCAACACGTGAACATGAAGCAGAGAGGAAGCTGCTCCACCTCTGAACAGGACTGAAGTCCCTGCTGCTCTTTCTACTGGATGTGCTGCATCACTGACTCACAGCTGGTGAAGTGAGTCTCTGTAACACTGATGTCTTCTTCTCTCAACAGATGGAGGGGGAAGTGATCTTTGAGGAGCTGAGTGTGAAGAGGACAGTGTGTGTGGACGGAGGCTGAGCTGTGTCCTGAGGATCCAGAGGCTGAAGCAGCAGCAGCAGCTTGTGTGTAGAGCGGCTCTGACTGGGCCTTGTTGCTGGGAGGCAGAGTGGAGACAGAGCTCCAGAGGAACCAGAGGAGGCTGTTGTAATATGTAACTTCACCACTAGATGGCCCTCGCTACCGATTGTGTTTATTCACATGAAGAATGTGTTTATTGAAATGACACAAGCAGAATATATAACCCCTCTATAAAGAGCCAGAGCTGTTGTCACGGTGACAAAACACAAAGTGTGAACAACACGTCGTCCAAAGGATCTGATTTATGGGATATACTTTGTACTTATGGAGAAATGTTTGTGCTCGTGATGAAATTCTACATCTGATCAATACATTTATTTTTTATTATTTATCAGTTGATTTCATTCATCCACCAAACAAAACTATTTAAATTCAAACACAAGAAGAAGAATCTGATCTAATCTGCAGCTGTTTCACAAGACGTTCATTCACTACGTGGTTTCAGGTTTAGGTTAGTTTAAGTTTTATTTGAATTTAATTTTAGTTTCCAATTTTTTTGTTTTCTTTATTCATAGAATATCTATCTAAGTGTTTAAACTTTGTGGAAAAACACGAACACTTTGCTTCGCTTCTTGGATTATGGTGGATCCTGATCGTGAATAGCAGCTGATCGTTGATATACAATGTGCCTACTCACATACTCTTCCATTCCTGAGAATAAGTCCTCAACTCATTTACTTTTCACTATGTTACGAACGGTTTCTTCTAATCAATGTTGTAAATATTCTTATATTTCTGATGTTCTCAGTTACACGCAGGATCTTTAGCACGTCCGTCCTGGGACAGATCCTCACATGAGGCTCTCTGAGGGTTCTACGTTAGTTTTATGTATTTTTACTCTTGAGGGTTAAGAACAGAGGATGTCTCACCTTGTTAAGTTCTATGAGACACATTTAGATTTGTGAATATGGGCTCTACAAATCAAATTTGATTCATTGACAAATCCACCAAACTCTGTTCATGATTCTTCACGTTTTAACAGTTTCCTGCTGAATATTGGAGATAAACTCTGGTTTTTAATAACTTCAGAGTGTTTTGAACTGATCTCAGTTCAGCTTCAGTCTTCAGCTGCAGCTGGTTGTGACAGTTGAAGCTGACTCTGAGTCAGTTCTTCTCTCAGGAGATGGAACCCACTCAGCAGAGTCACAGAGAACAGACGTTCAGGGAGAGAAGGAGGAAACTTCCTCCTTGTTCACACTCACACATCAGACTCACTCTATTCAAACTGTTGATTTTGGGTGAAAGAAAAGTTGTATATTGTCGCATTAAAGAAATTCCTCAATGCAGCAAATAAAAAGTCTGTCGTTCAGTTTGTTCCTCAGCTGCTTATTTTCCACCACAGTCAACATCAACATTCATCCAAAGTCGTACAGGCCACAACTTCAGTTCTGTCTTTTGGTTTTTCAATTCGGAGACAAACCACTTTAACCACTTTCAGTTCTTTGACCTTAAACAGACTCACGGACACAACCTCTTGTTCTGCAAAGATCAAATTCACAAAGACAGAAGAAGCTCACTCAGAGTAAAGAGTCCTCTTCCCTGCGTCATGATAATAATGATAATAATGAAACATAGTCTAAGTTATTACATTGTGCCGCTGTGCTCTCAGCCGGGTGTGCTGTATCTTCACCACTGTTTGGATGATGTTCTGCAGATGTCACATTGTGTGTGTTTGGATTGTAGTCATTATTAAAGAAAGAAAACTATAAACCTTTTACTTATATTCTATCTGATTGGTCTGAACTCCTTCACTTCTCTGTGGTTCCCTGTGACTCTTGTATTTCATCTAAAACTCTTAAACTGTCCATCGTTTCATCACAGTGCAAACGTGAGACCCGTGCATGTTAAGCAGACCTCTCTGTATGTGTGCACACAAACATCACCACACTTCCTGTGTGTCTCACTCCTCGAGCACAAGCTGATTCAAGAGATTCAAGAGGTTAATGTCAAATGCACAACAATTACATTAAGCAGTCGCTTTTGTAAGGAACAATAAAGAAACCATCTGGTTATAATGTTGTCAATTGTAATTACCTCTTGTAATTCCTGATCCTTTGGCAAATTTCTCAATTATTGTTCCTAAGTTTTTGATTCCTTAATACATTTTAAATACTCTGCCTGATCTAATGCCTTAGAGAAATCTCATAGCCACACTTCTCTTTAGCACCACCCATGCAGGTATAAAATGTACTGGAATTATCAGATTTTCAACAGATTGCTGTGCTGAGACGATCCGGACTCGGCCTTGGTCCTTCCGTCCCAGCTACACCTCTATTGCAAAATAATAATATTACTTATATTATATTAACAGTTATAATTATCATGAGCCCGACGTCAGAGCCCAAACTTACAAGTGTGTTTAAATTAATAAAAACTCCATATATTTATACTTATATATTTACACTAGTTGACCTTTTCCTAAAAATTGAAACACGGATCTTTTCCTAAAAATCGAAACACGGATCTTTTCCTAAAAATCGAAACACGGATCTTTTCCTAAAAATCCAAACACGGATCTTTTCCTAAAAATCCAAACACGGATCTTTTCCTAAAAGTCGAAACACGGATCTTTTCCTAAAAATCCAAACACGGATCTTTTCCTAAAAATCCAAACACGGATCTTTTCCTAAAAGTCGAAACACGGATCTTTTCCTAAAAATCCAAACACGGATCTTTTCCTAAAAATCCAAACACGGAAGCTTCTTTGATTCTACACCGATTTCCAAACCCTAGCCATGCAGACACGTCTGTCCCTCAATACAATGAATGAGTGAATCTTTTAAACAGAATTTTACTTACCAGAAAGACACTGCTGTTTGCTGTACTTGGTTCGACAGATCACTTCAGTGAGAGTACTCCCGGTTCTCCAGCATTAAGCCCCACTTCTCCAAACTGTTTAGGGAGGTTGAGGTCAGAGTATTTGACTCTTTGTGCATTTGCCACCTTTCAGCAATGAGATCCGGAGCGTCCTCTCACACGAGTGATCCTGCCAACAACGGCAAATTGTCATGGAAATTTCTGTAAAGTCAAGCACAAATCATACAGTTGTCTTTTGGTAAGTTTAATTCACACCTGCAGGTGGACTCAGCCCACACAGCCACCTATTGTAGCGTATATAGAATGAGCACAGAGCAAGAGGAGAGTCAGATTCTTATACATCATAAGCCCCTCCCTACGATGAAGAAGACGTATCTTCAGCCTCTGGATGTCTGACCAGGGTGAGGAGACATCCTGTCTCCCTCTCTGTGCGAAACCCCTGGTGTGACTTCTGGTGTGAGACAATCTGTCTCCGAGATCTCCTATCTTCGTTTACAACACAAAAGACCCCAGTCCTGTATACTATGCAGAGATCCCCTCACGCCTCTACTTCAGACACACTAAGTAAAACCCCTGCGGTGACCATTTGCCCTTTGGTGAGCCATAAACTTCCTTCTGCCACTCCTGTAATTTAGTTAAACCATGAGAAACACATTTGTTCATACATTCTTCTACATATGTCTGTTTCATCTATTAATTATAACACAAATATAAAAACTGCCAATACACCACTTTCAGTTCTTTGACCTTAAACAGACTCACGGACACAACCTCTTGTTCTGCAAAGATCAAATTCACAAAGACAGAAGAAGCTCACTCAGAGTAAAGAGTCCTCTTCCCTGCGTCATGATAATAATGATAATAATGAAACATAGTCTAAGTGATTACATTGTGCCGCTGTGCTCTCAGCCGGGTGTGCTGTATCTTCACCACTGTTTGGATGATGTTCTGCAGATGTCACATTGTGTGTGTTTGGATTGTAGTCATTATTAAAGAAAGAAAACTATAAACCTTTGACTTATATTCTATCTGATCGGTCTGAACTCCTTCACTTCTCTGTGGTTCCCTGTGACTCTTGTATTTCATCTAAAACTCTTAAACTGTCCATCGTTTCATCACAGTGCAAACGTGAGACCCGTGCATGTTAAGCAGACCTCTCTGTATGTGTGCACACAAACATCACCACACTTCCTGTGTGTCTCACTCCTCGAGCACAAGCTGATTCAAGAGATTCAAGAGATTCAAGAGTTTAATGTCAAATGCACAACAATTACATTAAGCAGTCGCTGGCAATGAAATGCTTGGGTCACAGGTTCTCTTATTGCTTATTGATCTGAGCCAGTTTGTACTGTCTGTCTTTGGCACTGATCATTTTCAAGCATTAGCTTCATGGTCTTTACAGATATATGTAGTTTGACCTTTGAACATTTTTATCTGTCTTGGGAGAAGGTGTTAATGTGGGGTCTAATGTTTTCCATTTATTTTAATGGATTCTGTAATATTGAACATGTTTGAAACTAGAGGTGTTCAGCTGCAACACGACACTTCACCACTAGATGTCACTACATTCTACACACTGCAACTTTGAGGGAGGCCTGTCACGATGTGTTGTCCCAGAAGATTGTGATGAATGATATTATTGTCATCATTCTGAAACCACTTCATACCAGTGATACAATAAGAGGATAGCATGACACGAGACGTGACGCTCACAGTCGGGACTACTGACACCTAAATCATTCCAATACAAAATAAACTAAACTAACCCTCTGAACTTGAACTAGTTCATTTTAAGTGTTAACTGGCAAACAGCTGCTGGACACCAGTCAGCATTGAAAGGCAGAAGTAGTAGGACTGGATCATTACACTCCTGTGACCAATCCTGCATGAGACTGATGTTAGGCCCGCCCTTCTCATTAGCATACGGACACAGAAAGAGGGCGGGGCCAGAAAGAGACAGCTCCAAAGTGGGGCATGACAGAAAAAATGTTAGAACCACTGACTGAACATGTCTTAACAGCCCCGGGGCGATGAGCTGTCTGAAAGAGGGCGGAGCCACAGAGAGAACTTTACAGAGTCACTTTCAGTTTGCATCACACAATGTTCACAATGGGACTCAGAGTCTGTGAGTCTACAGTCTGAACTCTGCACAGATCGTAGCTGCAGAGTCTGAACCTCAGCTGCTCTGACTCGGTGTCATGAGTCAAACCAGCTGTTAACTCGTCTCTTCTTCCATTGATCCACATTCAGTTCTCACAGAATGAAAGAAAGATGTCTGCGTTCAAGTCTCTGGTTGTGTTGATCCTCAACATGTGGACTCTCACCACAGCAGGTACGTGAAGTCTGATCTTACTCAGAAATCACAGGTTCTGTTTGAACGTGGTACTTTGTACAGGCATGTTGGTTCCATCAGACGAAGCAGGAAACAGGAGAAATGATTGTGAAGGTTTATAACAACATAGAGAAACACATGTTCTCACGGAGCTGGAGGTAAAACAGGTCACACCAGATGTTGGGTTCTTTTATTCTTCATCGAAACTTGAGCATCAACAGAACTGAGCCGAGTTGTGGTGTGTGTGTGTGTGTGTGTGTGTGTGTGTGTGTGTGTGTGTGTGTGTGTGTGTGTGTGTGTGTGTGTAAATCTCAGCCCTGTGACACTCAAACACTAACGATGCTGTAACATTATATTTTCCAATGTATTAAGAGAAACAAAAATCATCACATTAAGATTTAGTTACCAAATTCATTTTAATGGTAAAAACATGAATCTGTGATGAAGAGGAAACAGCTTCTCTTGTTCCAAGTGTTGGAATCTTGCAGAACCAGATTGATCAGGAAACACGTGATGACGCCAAAGTTTTTAATTTGTCACAGAATCAAACAACACATGTTGTATATAACCCAATCAGATGATGCTAACTTTGGATTCTGTGTTTCTATATATTCTATATCTATATTTTTATTCCACTTGATAATGATGTGTTTGTGTGTGTGTGTGAATAAATATCATCTCTGTGATTTGATAATGATGTCATCACACATGGACGCGGAAATGAAAAGCCAGCCGATCCGCGCCCATGTTAACAAACCAGTTTGTTGAGGTTCAGGTCTCAGAGTTTCTCCGCCTGGTTCACAGCAGAAAATACAGAGAAAATTAACTTTCAACACAGTTTCAACGTTTATCTTTTAAATCAATGTCATAAAGATAAATGATTGTATTGCTGCCTTTGCACATATCAAAATAAAAGCCCACCAGTGTTTCTGTGTAGATCATAGACTGTATATACACGCAGGATCTTTAGCACGTCCGTCCTGGGACAGATCCTCACATGAGGCTCTCTGAGGGTTCTACGTTAGTTTTATGTGTTTTTACTCTTGAGGGTTAAGAACAGAGGATGTCTCACCTTGTTAAGTTCTATGAGACACATTTAGTTTTGTGAATATGGGCTCTACAAATCAAATTTGATTGACTTTTTGGCAGCTGTCCGTCTTTATTGACTGTCTGTGATCCGACCTCTCTTCTATAACTAAACTGTACAAACTGAAAACATTATATTAACATTCAATGAGAATTTTAACAGCACATTATTCTACAGTATTTGTCACCAGTTATAATTTAGATAAAAGTGAAGGAATCTACACGAAAAACACTGAAATCTGCTTACAATCATATTTTAATTGTTTATATGCTGCTTATAAACGGCGTTATTAACGTTATTTTGCACACACACACACACACACACACACACAAAATGAATCTTTCTTTATGTCTAAATTTCCAGATCCTAAATTCTTCTCATCACAAAGAATGTTCAGATTTTGCTGAATCTCAAGGTCAATTTTCTAAATGAACATTTCTGTGATCAACACACAACTTTTCCAGCTTGGTGTGAATCTGAGCCTCTTTTAGTCCATATTGTTGGTTTGACAGTAAATGTACGTTACACATTCGAATGCCTCGTGTGGCAGGAGGTTGTTTTTGTGAAAGCAGCTCAGATAAAACTACTGTATGTTAACTGTCAACAGCCAAACAGACAGTTCCATCAGGATATTTACATTCACAATCCGTCTGGGAGCAAATGCTCTAACTGCTCTTTAAAAGAAGCTTCTATTCACCACAGTTGATCCTGAACTGGTTGTTTTTTTTACCCGGTGTCTCACAGATGTTCAGGTCTCCTGCGTTTTAGCTGAGAGCTGCATCTTACCCTGCAGTTTCCAGCCTGGTAAAGACCCAGTCATTTACTGGATGAAGGTGGAACCAGGAAACCCTCGTGTCCACTCCTACTACAGAGCCAGAGACCAGTTTGATCTCCAGGGCGAGCGCTTCAGAGGCCGGACATCGCTGTTCACAGAGCAGATCTCCAGAGGAAACGCCTCGATCAGGCTGACGGGGCTGCAGCTTCAGGACCAGGGCCGATACGAGTGCTACACCAGCACCATCAATGGAGTCCACAAGGAGTCATTTATCAACCTGAGAGCAGATGGTAAAGAAACTCAGTGAAAACACAACTCAAATACTAGAAATGATATTTGTCTCTTGTTGCTGTTACCTTGTTTAACATGTGTACTGTTGGGTTGAGTTGAAGCTGATACTTAAGCATTGGACGTCTCGCTGCTTGCCGGCACCATTACCTCTTTGAAACATGGTGAGTCACTAAAGTGCAATGAACCCTGGGACCGGTTGGACGGGGACGGATCCACTCGTTGGAGCTCGCTCTTCAAACGCAGCCCCTGAGTTGAGACACAGCTCATGTCAGCAGCTCCACATATTGGCTCATATGTGACATGTTAAATAATAAGCACAATATGTCAAATTAATGAAGAGCTCCACTGTGCACGAGGCAAAGATGATCAATGAGTTATAAAAGAGAAATGTTGTCTTGCAGCTCCGGTGCGTCACGTGGACATTGAGCAGCTGGGGAACAGCTTCACCTGCCGCTCAGAGGGGATCTACCCCGAGCCGCAGCTCACCTGGTCCACCAGGCCTCCGTCCACCGTGACCCTTCAGAACCAAACCTCAGTGAAGGAGACGGAGCAGCAGCTCTATGAGATCAGCAGCACACTGACACTGTCAGACAGAGACACTGTTCTGATCTGCAGCATCAGCACTCGCAGTGGCAGGAGGAGCGCGGTGTGGTATCAACCCAGTACGTTGAATCTGCTCTATGGAACTGAACCTTTGCTTGTTTCACCCTACTGCTGCATATTTAGATCTGCTCCTACAGATAACTGACATTTTATATCAATGCTGATTCTCAATCTTTACTTTGTTTGTTTCTTTGTCTGCTGAACAGATTTCCACTAAACTAGTTGTGAGGATGGAACGTGGGCCACAGGTCACTCAGTAGAGCTCAGACCTCCACAAGGCCCAACAGTCTCCTTATGAAACCACATTGAAATTCACCAGGCCCAAGATCTGCACCAAATTCCACACACTCATAAATATCAGTCCTCTAAATTTGTCAGATTGTTTCTTCATCAGTTATTCGCAGGGAAATCAATGAAAATGTTGAAGAACGTCCTCTCTCATAATGTTAATGTGAAAAAACAACAAATCCTGGATCCACACAAACATGTGATGAGTTCTTCTCTGAGCCCGACCCATAACACACCTTCCTGCCAAGTGTCATGGAAATCTGTCCAGTAGTTGTTGTGTAATGTTGCTTAAAGCCCAACAAACAAATGGAACATTGAACAGATCCATTAGTTTTCTTTCTTTAACATTGGACCTTTCTGGACCTTTTCCCTGAGAGGACTGATGTGTGTGAAATGTGGTGCAGCTTGAACTGACTGTTGGGCCTTGGAGGAGATATCAGCTCCACTGAGTGACCTTCTAGTTCAGTTCATCATCCCAAGGCCACACCCTCCTCCACGTGAATCATTCTGAGGATAGAAAATGTTCAGAAAGTCTCATCAGAGCCTGAAACCACATTCTGACAACAAGGATATTATTTGATCCCTTTTCTTTTCAGCTCCCGTCCGTGTGTTACTGTTTGAAACAATCACAATCCACTGCACTGCTCCAAACACCAAACCCCCGACACACCTGCTGTGGAAATTCAACCACAGTCAGATCATTGTGGACCAGACCGGGGTCGACGGCCCCCACAGGGTCTCAGAGCAGTGGAGGCAGCAGGTGGAGGATGTGTCAGCGTCAGGCAGCCTCACGCTGCACCACTTATCTTCAGATCACCAGGGAACGTTCACCTGTGAACTCAGTAGTGAAGAGGAGACGCATTTCATCAACAGCTACGTGACGATAGAGGAAGGTAAGATCCCATGAGACGAGAACTGATGATGAAATCCTCAGAGCGACTGTCAGACCTGAGGCTAGTGCAGTGAGCCCTGGGTTCCTCCTGGTGGAGCAGATCCCCCAGGGCTCCGTCCTCCAGCTCATCAGGAGCATCATGTCCACATGTTGTCAGGAGAACACACACACACACACACACACACACACACACACACACACACACACACACACACACACTACACTGCACTGCACTTTGTTGATGCTACAGTTCTACTCTCTGAATTACAGGTTTTTCAGGTTCAGTTGCAGCAATTGTGGTCGGAGTCCTCGTTGTGTGTGTAGCATTAGGAGCTGGAGCAGGATTCTACTACTTTATGAAGGTAAATATTAATATTTACAATAATTCTGCTGTTAATTTATTATGTGTTGTTTCTTCTAATGATTATTTCTTTTGAACAAACCCAAAACAGACCATCCACAATCAGATGCTACAGATGAAACATGTAAAGTAAGTTTACTGTATATTCTTTACTGAGAGTTACAATATTCTGCTCTAAAGAATAACCCTGTTGTCATGGAGATGCTGTAAACTACTTTATTCTTGTCACGTTGCTCTAACAGCTGCATCTCAGCTGCATCAGCAGACACATCCTAAAGCATCAGTTTCTGAGAGTTCGTTCAAAAACCAGATCGATATTAGAGTGAAAGAAAATCTGATACCGAAATATCGGCCAATAAATTTATGAAAAAGATTTGACAATGATTCCTAAGATGTCGTTATCAAACCCTTACGGCAAAGAAATGTAACTGAGACTTGATATTTTCCAGTTTAACCATGAACTGTATTTAATAACACAAATACAAAGAACTTAATTTAAAAAAAGGGCCCGAAAAGGGCCCCGAAAAATTTTTGGGGGGTTTTATTAAAAATTGAAAACCCCCCGATTTTGGGCCCCCCTGGGGTTTCCCCCTTTTCCCCAGGGGTACCCCACAAAGAGTTCATTCCTTATCACACCAAGGGAAAATTTTGACTGACAGCTGCAGAACTAAGCTAAATGTACTTATACAAAAGGGTTTAAATATTCATATTTTATGACCATATTCAAGCAAAGCCTTTGTAAAAAACATTGTGCTGAGTAGCGAACTTTGCAGAAAACATTTTTGAACGGAGAAGATAAAGATTGAACAAAATGTTTGTAAATATGAATTCATATTTTAAATTGTAATATTGCATTAACAAGAAGTTGCATAACGAAATTTCTTTTGTGTAATTTTGCCCGGCATTGTTTGCAGTGGAAACCCCCCGTGTGTTGTGTGTGTGTGTGTGGGGTGGTGGTGTGGTGTGTGTGTGTGTGTTCCCACCCGCGTTTGTACGCCACCACCACCAGTTGAGTGTCCGTCCCTCCAGGTCCTGAAATTTGCATTCCAATTTATATGGGGTGGTAACTGTGACATTTGCCTTTGAAACCCTAAAAAATCAAAATCAGTTTCTCTTTGAGTCCAAACTGGTAAAAAATTTGGGAAAAAAAAATCCCCCTAAAGACAGACTTGAGACTTCAAAGAGGCCTGAACAGGTTTGGGGACCTTGCCTTTTGGGACCCTCTGACCACCTAAAAATCTAATTAGTTCCTCTGCAGTTCGAATAAAAAAAGTTTGTTTCCCTTTTGACCTTTGACCACCTGAATCTAATGAGTTCCTTGTCATTTTAAATGAACAGGGGTTTGTGGACATTGCCTTTGCCCCCCCTGAATCTAATAAGTTCCTCTGTCGTTGAATGAAACATGTTTGGGAATTGACCTTTGACCCCCTGAATCTAATAGTTCCTCGGTCAAGTCTAAACCCTGAACGTTTTTAACAAATCTGAGAGGATTCCCCTTGAGGAGTTTTTAAAAAGTTCATGAGGCAAAGAGGGGTTTACCAGGGTGAGGGTCACATGTCCAACCCCTGTATGAATGTTTGTGTTTTCTGATTTTTATTCTAACAGATATTTTCTTTAATTACAGACTCCGTTTTCGTAAAACCTCAAGGGATTGACGGGGGAAGACGTTGGCCCGCTCTGAAGTCGGGGACCGCTCACACTTGAGAGAAACTGGATTTCGGGGGTTCAACAAAGCTGCAGGCTCAGCATTGAAGCTGCTGTGTTTCTGCGGCGGGAAAGAGTCCAAACTTGCCTGGAACTCTGAGGTCCTTAAAATCCTTCTTCACTTTTTAAAGACTTTTTTCTTATTGGGTCTTTTTTTTTAAAATTGTCTCAGTTCTGCTCTGCCACGGGCCCCTCATTTCTGCACTCCCCCCAGCCGTCAGTCCTTCCCCCTCATCAGCTCCATTCACCGCCCTTCACCTGCTCCCTGGGCCTAAAAATTCAAGAAATAACATGTGGACTGAGGCCGAAGCAATCGTCCTCCTCCGGTTTTCAAATAAGACCATTCTCTTGAAAAACGTTGGCAGTTTTATAAGTAGAAAACAAAAGGAAGTGAGTGTCAGGAGCCCCCATTTTAAAAAAAGTGTTTAATTACACAAACCTGCCAGAGACCAAACACAGAGAAGAAGCTGTAAGAAAACAATGGCCAACATGTCTGACTGAATTTATTCAGGGTCACAGGGGCGAGGTCAGAAATTGAGATTGGTTGCATGAGACGATCCACAACACAAAGGAGGGACACATTCAATATTCATATTTCTTTATCCAGGTTGTGGAACTGCGTCGTCAAGATCAGCTGTTCTTCCTGGCTTCACTCTGAGGTCAAACCCTCTCATTGAGAAAAACGGATCTAGCTACAACAAGTGCGGACTCAGGATGAAGGAGTTTTGGTTTTCTCAGAGCAACCTTGACTGGAACCTGAGGTCATTCAGTGACGGACTTTTGAATTTGTGGGGCAATTTTTCCCGTTAATAATCAAACTATCATAATTACCTATCATCATTGCATACGTGGGTCATACATGTTTCTCGGTAATTCACTTCAAAACCCGAGGTGGACTCACCCCACCAGCCCCTAATTCATTTAGAATGGACACAGAACAATAGGAAGTCGATCTTTATACATTACAACCCCTCCCTGGGAGGAAGAAGATCTTCTCACTTCTTCACTAAATGTGGAAAGGTCCGGGAGACATCTGCTCCCCTCTCTGTGCGACCCCCTGGTTACCTTGGTTCGACTTGGTGGGAGACAATCTGTCCCGAAAACTCCTATCTTCTTTTCAACAAAAAAGACCCCCCAATCCTGTACATCAAGATCCCCCACCTCTACTCCAGAACACCGGGGACCCCGCAGGAGCTTTGCCTGTGGTTGCCACCACCTACCTTCCTGCAACTCCTAGAGTTGAGTTACAAATGAGAAACACATTTGATCATACTTTTTTCTACTAATGTCTCTTCCGTCTTATTTTAACCACCCCAAATGTATAAAACCTGCCAAACAATCCCCCCTTTGAGCCTAAAAGCTCACACCTTAAACTTGTTATAACTCTCAAACACCAAAAAGGGGAAAATAAAAAAAAGATGAATGTCAAAAATTAACAATCGTCCAACATAGTCCTAAACCAAAAGACAAAAAACATTAAAAAATTTTTATTTAAAAACCACGAAAATCGGTTTCAAAAAAAATTTATAAATTTTTTAATCATTCAAAAAAAATGTGCCTTTAATTCCCCCCTTAAAACGAGGTCCTTTTTTTCCCCTTTTGGGCAAGGGGCTTTTAAAAAATTTTAAAAGATATGCATCTATTGTCAAAATTTTTTAGTGTATTGACACAATTCCCCCCATTATTTGACAAAAAACCTTGGCTGGCTCTTTTCTAAAACCATTCTGTGTGCAGATCATTTTGACCCAGACAGTGGGGAATATTGAAAACCCCCCCCCCCTCAAAATTTTAAAATTTCCATCTCCAAAAAAAACCCTCGTTTGGGGTTTTTCACAGTGCTCCCCCCCCTGGGAAAATCCCCCAAAAAACCTTTTCTGGAGCATCCCACGGGGAAACCCTTTATCTCTTGATTGCACACAATGATTTAAAACTGAAGTGGGTTGGGTGTTTGATGTTTTCAGGAATCCCAACCCATGCTTCTCCGGGCTTTGTCAGCCTCGGTTCGTTGTTTTCCCTCGTCGCGCGATTGTTCAGCATTTTCCCCCTTCAATTTGTTGGCCCTTTTTTAGATTTGAGACGTGTGGCCCTTTTTTTTCCCACCTCTCCTGCTTGGGAACAAAAAAATTAAAGGGCTGAAGGCTCCCCCCCCGACAAAACGCATGCCCCGTCCTAAAAATCCACTGTGGCTCGGGAAAACCCCCTCCTGCATGTTTGCATGTCCCAGGTTGCCCCTCGGGCGACCTTCCCTTGTCGTCTGTGGGGTGGGAGCCCTCGGTTTCCCCCTCGTTAAAATCGACGTGCTTCCCTTGTTTCCTTCCTCTTCGTCTTTCACCCCCAAGTCCAGTTCTCCGGGCTAAAGATCATGCTTTTCCTGTCTATGGATTTCGGTAGGGTCCATCACCCCGGGTGTTTTTTAAAGAGTACAGGCCAGTTTTACCCCCATTCTCCCCCAGTTCGTTTTTTCAATTGCTGTTATCTCTTTTCACGGCTTTTTTTTCTTCCACTGCCCCACCACTGCGGGATGATAGCACGCTGTTGCCTCGTGTCGATACCCATACCACCAGACCCTTTAAAGGGGCCCTGTGCTTACAAATGGAGTAACCTTATCATTGGAAAATTTTTTTTTGGAAATTTTTCCCAAGTGGAATGAGTTCTCCGAGCAGGGTCTACCCACTGCTGAAAAATCCTGTTTAGATGTGGGGAAAGCTTCTACTCAAAATGAAAAAAAAATATATGTCACAAAAAACAAACAGTATTTATTTATTTCCCTAATTTACTCATAAATTAATCTTTACAAATCCCTCATAAATGATCACTGTTTGTTTGGTGGTTGGATGTTCATTTCTCGAATCGGATTTCTTTACCTTTTAATTTGTAATCAATTCCCCCCCCCAGAAAAAAAAAAAGTTTTTTTTGATTTTTTTTAGAGTTTTTCTTTTTGTACCCCCCATTATTCTATATTACACCATTATATCTATTTTCCCTTTTCCCCTTTTGACAAACTGACTACAGTCATGTTCCCAAACCAAACTAATGAAAAACATCATGGTTAAACCATTCATTTCCAAAGTGACCCCCATCAAAAAATCTGTCACCACCAAACAAACTGTTATTCCCCACCCAACAGTTTACTTCTTAAAAATTTAAATAAATTAATCTTTTATCTAAAATGTTTTAAAATTTATTGCGATGACCCCTTGCTTACACTCCTATTTCACTTTGAGTGGTACATTTAAAAAAACTTAAACGCACTCCACATTTGCGACTGCTCAGTTTTTTTATAAAGAACAGCAAACCCCCAGAACAAGACGAAGTGTGAAATGAAATGGCTCATAACCCTTTCAGTCAATCTACCAACCCATTCACCCCCTCAGGGCCCGTTATGATGGGAGTGGTTTAGGCCTCCATTGTTATCACACAGCGTAAACCCCTTTGGTTATCTCAGTTGCGGGAAAAATTTAGCTGTTTTTCTTTAAAACTACCTAATCAGAAGAAACCTTTTGTTTTCCTTAAGGGTTAAAAAACGTTACCATCTTTTTTGGTAAAAACCCCACTGATGTAGGGGGAAAAGAGTCGC
The DNA here is from genome assembly GCA_006182925.3 of Reinhardtius hippoglossoides. Lineage (NCBI taxonomy): Eukaryota > Metazoa > Chordata > Actinopteri > Pleuronectiformes > Pleuronectidae > Reinhardtius > Reinhardtius hippoglossoides. The sequence goes on from VCHM03000098.1 coordinate 15,478, forward strand.
ATAGTTTAAAAAAAATTCATCTCTAAAAGGGAAGTTTATCATCTAAGGCAATACGGCCCATATCTGACCACCTGTTTTAAAGGTGGGGGTATTTTTTTTCTTCTGTGGTTAAAATTTACCATACACTCCAATGAACACATCAAATCTTTACCCATAAAATTTATCAGGCAGTGTGGTGACCCAAAAATGAATCTTAAAAAAAAATCCCCTTCAACCACATCATGTAAAATAGCAATTGTACAGTGTATCTCTCTATCACTGTTTGTACCTGTTGCTCCAATCATTATGAGATATCCAACATTCATTTTAGGAGTAAATCACACTCTTCACATTTATTAGCTGATTCCGGTTCCTGAATCTACAAATATATGTGATGTCTCTACCACTCACTGTGATTTGTGTTTCGGCGTCTTGCATTAGTTTATACACTTCATGTGAAAATATTTGCACAAGATACAATAGGCCTCTCTCTACTGATCTTCTGATTTAGCTCACAATGGTCAATAGCAATCTTAATCATCTATTCTTTGTCCAACATTAATTCACATGGTGTGTGTGTAACCGTGTTCTTACTATCGTGACGTGCTGGTTGAAACTCTCCCCCTCCATCTCAGTGTCCGCACCAGATGAATCCTTCACTGTCCCCAGCTCACCGCTAATCAATCGCACTGTGTGCGCTTCTTCCCAGGGCATTCTCTTCCCCGTTGCTCTCGGTGGAGCTGAGTCCAGATCAGAATCTAGTCGGAGACACTGAGACTGGAGATTATTTCAATTCATGCATATTCACTTCAGTTAAACAACATCCATACACTCCTCAATCCGGCACAAATATCCCTACATTCATTTTCTCCTTTTTCTTTGTCCTCTCTACTTCATTCTTACTCTTTTTATTTCTCTCTTTTCACACGTAGTTTAGTTTAGAGTTACCAAAGATAATTTAAACTCAAACTTCCCTTGCTCGGAAAAAGTCATCCTCTCTATCTTTAAACCTATTTTCTCAAATAGGTTGTCTCAGCAGTTGTGAACCCGACTCTTATTTTATAAATTTAAACTCTGGTTTGTTCAGCAGAATACGAAATTTGGGGAATGAAGTTCTGCTTATATGGGAAAGAACTTAAAAGTCTCTTAATTACATTTTTTAAACCAATTCTTTCTATCTCAAAAAAAATATTTTAATTAGTTTAAGTTTGTTTATTTTACTTTTACTATTAGCCTTAGAAACCCATTTATACCCCGAATATATTTAAAGATATACTCCAAACATATTTAAACATATCCAAATATATTTAAACATATACTCACCTTTTTCTCCAGTTTGAGGATTCTCAGACTCCTCACTTTTTCTTTTTCTCCGCTTTCTCAGCTGGAATCCTCAGTTTAGTTTTACCAAATTCTTACATTTTTCTTTCAAAGCCACTCATCTCCATCAACAAAATTTCGGTTAAGTTTTTAGTTTGTTAGTTTTTTTTAGTGTTAGTAACCTTTAAACCTTCAACCAACACCAAAATGCTTTTGTAAGGAACAATAAGAAACCATCTCCAATATAATGTTGTCAATTGCAATTACCTCTTGTAATTCCTGATCTCTTGGCAAATTTCTCAATTATTGTTCCTCAGTTTTTTGATTCCTTAATACATCTTAAATACTCTGCCTGATATAATGCCTTAGAGAAATCTCATAGCCACACTTCTCTTTAGCACCACCCATGCAGGTATAAAATGTACTGGAATTATCAGATTTTCAACAGATTGCTGTGCTGAGACGATCCGGACTCGGCCTTGGTCCTTCCGTCCCAGCTACACCTCTATTGCAAAATAATAATATTACTTATATTATAATAACAGTTATAATTATCATGAGCCCGACGTCAGAGCCCAATCTTACAAGTGTGTTTAAGTTAATAAACACTCCATATATTTATACTTATATATTTGCACTAGTTGATTTTTCCAAAAATCACATAGATTTTTTTTTATTAAAAATCACAAAACATAGATCTTTTTTCCTAAAAATATCATAAAACATTGATTTCTTTCCTAAAAAATCTAAAACATTGATTTCTTTCCTAAAAAATCTAAAACATTGAAGCTTCTTTGATTCTACACCGATTTCCTAACCCTTGCCGTGCAGACACGTCTGTCCCTCAATACAATGAATGAGTGAATCTTTTACTCTTGGCCCTTTTAAACAGAATTTTACTTACCAGAAAGACAATGTCTGATTGCCACACCAGGTCCGCTGGATCACATCAGTGAGTGCACTCCTGGCTCTCTTGCATCCGGCTCTCACTTCGTTGAGATCCAGAGTGTCTGCTCACATGTGTGATCCTGCCGACAAACGCCAAATTGTGGTGGCAATTTCCTGTTTAATAATACACAACTATACATAATCGTACACTATCATACATTGTCATACGTGGTCATACATTGTTTCTCGGTAAGTTCAATTCTAACACCCGTAGGTGGACTCACCCCACACAGCCACCTAATGTAGCATGTATAGAATGAGCACAGAACAATAGGAGAGTCAGATCTTTATACATTACAAGCCCCTCCCTGGGAGGAAGAAGATCTTCTCATCTTCTTCACTAAATGTGGAAGGTCGGCAGACATCCTGCTCCCCTCTCTGTGCGAACCCCCTGGTGTGACCTCTGGTTGCGACTTCTGGTGGGAGACAATCTGTCTCCGAATCTCCTATCTTCGTTTACAACATAAAAGACCCCAATCCTGTACTATGCAGAGATCCCCTCACACCTCTACTCCAGACACACTGAGGGACCCCTGCAGTGAGCATTTGGCCTGTGGTTGCCACACACTACCTTCCTGCAACTCCTAGAGTTGAGTTACAACATGAGACACACATTTGATCATACATTATTCTACATAGATGTCTCTTCCGTCTATATTATAACACACAAATGTTAAAACTGCCAATACAATCTCATATCTATAAAACAGCATTTATACACAATTTATCTCATTTAATTCTAATTTAACATAATTCCTCTTCATACATAACTTGAATCCATTCATTAATTAATCTGTGACATTTTAAATATTCAGCTACTTGTTAAAACACTGAGTTTAGTTCTGGATTTCCTAAACTGATCTGCAGGACAGAGACCGGGTCCAAATAATCTATTTGTACTGAATCAGGACTCGTTTTTAGTCCAACATGTCTGATTTCATATTTATCTTCCATGTTATGAGTCTGTGCTGACATGAATATGTGTCTGTTATTTTCACACATGAACTCAGTTTAATTTACAGTTAAGTTTTATTCTTTATCCAGGTTATGGAACTGCAGTCTGACAGAGATCAGCTGTTCTTCTCTGGCTTCAGCTCTGAGGTCAAACCCCTCTAATCTGACAGAACTGGATCTGAGTAACAACGACCTGCAGGACTCAGGAGTGAAGGAGCTGTGTGGTTTTCTACAGAGTCCAACCTGTCGACTTGAGATTCTGAGGTCAGTTCACTGACCGACTTTTGTAGATCTCATATCTATAAAACAGCATTTATACACAATTTATCTCATTTAATTCTAATTTAACATAATTCCTCTTCATACATAACTTGAATCCATTCATTAATTAATCTGTGACATTTTAAATATTCAGATACTTGTTAAAACCCTGAGTTTAGTTCTGGATTTCCTAAACTGATCTGCAGGACAGAGACCGGGTCCAAATAATCTATTTGTACTGAATCAGGACTCGTTTTTAATCCAACATGTCTGATTTCATATTTATCTTCCATGTTATGAGTCTGTGTGACATGAATATGTGTCTGTTATTTTCACACATGACCTCAGTTTAATTTACAGTTAAGTTTTATTCTTTATCCAGGTTGTATCACTGCAGTCTGACAGAGATCAGCTGTTCTTCTCTGGCTTCAGCTCTGAGGTCAAACCCCTCTCATCTGAGAGGACTGGATCTGAGTGACAACAACCTGCAGGACTCAGGAGTGAAGGAGCTGATTGATCTAAAGCAGAGTCCAACCTGTCGACTGCAGACTCTGAGGTCAGTAGATGGTTGGAGTCAGTCCACGCTGCTTTCATCAGTATGTTACTAAACACAGTCAGTATCACAGATCCAGGGTCTGTGCTACCAAGCAGGATTTGTGGTTATCAGGTTAACTTCAGGTTTAGTTTTTTCAGTCCTACGAAGCTCGTCCACTTCTTAACGAGGTAAATCACCATGGTAACTTCTGATGAACGGCTAACCTGCTCCAGGTTCAGTTGGAGATCAACCCGTATCAAAGCTCCGCCCCCTGACCACAGTGTGTGTCCTCACAGTCAGTGTATGTCCTTAGTGTCAGTGAGACAGTGTGTGTCCTCAGAGACAGTGTGTGTCCTCAGAGACAGTGAGACAGTGTGTGTCAAACTAAAGCTCATTATCCCGTTCACACACGTTATTATGTCGTGGTCACGTAATATATTTTTACCAAATGCCACCAGGGGGCACTGTAACTTACACATTGACATGACCCCAGATGTTTTACCAGCTGTTCTTCCTGCATTTAGCAGCTGTGACTGAGTTTCTTTTATTCTGGATCATGTGTTTGTTCTCCTCTGATTTTTATTAGAGAACAGTTTGATCCTGGTTGTGAAATATGAGGCTCTGCTGTCAGTCAAACTGTCCATGTCTGTGATTGGTCATACTCAGTAGACCCCGCCCCTTTTATGTGCACGCTCAGATCTCGATGAGGAAAACCTGAGTTAACTTAACGAGTTGATAACCAGCGTCATGTGACCACTTAGCCTGACTGTGTCTGTCAGGTTCAGTTGAGCTGGATCTCAGAAAGATCTCCTGGACATGTTGAAGTGTCTTCGTAGTTCAGGCCTCAGTGTTTCCTCAGTGAAGCTGTGAGAGGACAATGAGGACAGACGTCAGGATTGGACAGAGACACAGAGAGACAACAGTCGGCCAATCAGACGAGCCACAAGCTGCTTGGGATCATGTGATTGAGTTGACGTGAAGACGACAGTTGTTGTTGTTTTCATGTGAACAGGAAATGAAGCTGGACCACAGCTGACAGCCTCACACGAGGAACAGAGACGGTGTCGTCTTCATCTGATCTGAGACACTTTGTTCTCTCACTTCATCAGTGAAGAACTGATCAGGTGGATCTTTGTCACAGCTCTGAGATCAGTGGGACTGAAGCATCTCCTCATCACCATGGTAACCAGGAGCTCTTTATACAGAGCAGAACCTCTGCTGAGGTCCATCTGTCTCATCTGGTCCCAGTTTGTCAGAAGCAGATGTTCATCAACACACAGTAAAACATGTCTTCACCTGTAACAGCAGTAAATCCACCTCTCAGGTGTCCACTCTGCACTTTGACATGCAGAGGAAACACACTTAGCTCTTAGCGTGTTCATTCCAACACGTGAACATGAAGCAGAGAGGAAGCTGCTCCACCTCTGAACAGGACTGAAGTCCCTGCTGCTCTTTCTACTGGATGTGCTGCATCACTGACTCACAGCTGGTGAAGTGAGTCTCTGTAACACTGATGTCTTCTTCTCTCAACAGTTGGAGGGAGTGATCTTCGTGGAGCTGAGTGTGAAGAGGACAGTGTGTGTGGACGGAGGCTGAGCTGTGTCCTGAGGATCCAGAGGCTGAAGCAGCAGCAGCTTGTGTGTAGAGCGGCTCTGACTGGGCCTTGTTGCTGGGAGGCAGAGTGGAGACAGAGCTCCAGAGGAACCAGAGGAGGCTGTTGTAATATGTAACTTCACCACTAGATGGCCCTCGCTACCGATTGTGTTTATTCACATGAAGAATGTGTTTATTGAAATGACACAACACAAGCAGAATATATAACCCCTCTATAAAGAGTCAGAGCTGTTGTCACGGTGACAAAACACAAAGTGTGAACAACACGTCGTCCAAAGGATCCGATTTATGGGATATACTTTGTACTTATGGAGAAATGTTTGTGCTCGTGATGAAATTCTATATCTGATCAATACATTTATTTTTTATTATTCATCAGTTGATTTCATTCATCCACCAAACAAAACTATTTAAATTCAAACACAAGAAGAAGAATCTGATCTAATCTGCAGCTGTTTCACAAGACGTTCAGTCACTACGAGGTTTCAGGTTTAGGTTAGTTTAAGTTTTATTTAAATTTAATTTTAGTTTCCAATTTTTTTGTTTTCTTTATTCATAGAATATCAATCTAAGTGTTTAAACTTTGTGGAAAAACACGAACACTTTGCTTCGCTTCTTGGATTATGGTGGATCCTGATCGTGAATAGCAGCTGATCGTTGATATACAATGTGCCTACTCACATACTCTTCCATTCCTGAGAATAAGTCCTCATCTCATTTACTTTTCACTATGTTACGAACGGTTTCTTCGCATCAATGTTGTAAATATTGTTATATTTCTGATGTTCTCAGTTACACGCAGGATCTTTAGCACGTCCGTCCGTCCTGGGACAGATCCTCACATGAGGCTCTCTGAGGGCTCTACGTTAGTTTTATGTATTTTTACTCTTGAGGGTTAAGAACAGAGGATGTCTCACCTTGTTAAGTTCTATGAGACACATTTAGATTTGTGAATATGGGCTCTACAAATCAAATTTGATTGATTGACATTTTGGGAGCTGTCTGTCTTTATTTACTGTCTGTGATCCGACCTCTCTTCTATAACTAAACTGTACAAACTGAAAACATTATATTAACATTCAATGAGAATTTTAACAGCACATTATTCTACAGTATTTGTCACCAGTTATAATTTAGATAAAAGTTAAGGAATCTACACGAAAACACTGATATCTGCTTACAATCATATTTTAATTGTTTATATGCTGCTTATCAACGGCGACTTTCAAGTGTGTTAGCATTATAATAATAATATATGCAGAACAAAAATAAAATCAAAGATGTCCGCTGAGTTTAAATGTTTATTCAAACCACACAAATCAAATTGAAATACTAGTTTAATTATTCTGTTATTCTGTTAATTAAAGAAACACACAACTATGCACCTGGACCCACAAATAATATAGAGGCAACAAACTCTAGACCCACATGGCAGTGTGTGTGTGTGTGTGTGTGTGTGTGTGTGTGTGTGTGTGTGTGTGTGTGTGTGTGTGTGTGTGTGTGTGTGTGCGTGTGCGTGTGCGTGTGTGTGTGTGCGCGTGTGCGTGTGCGTGTGTGTGCGTTACAGCAGCCGTGGGTTTTCCTCTCTGTAGTCGTGTGTGTCTCCCTTAAAGGGCAGGTTGGGGGGGTAGTTGCAGATTCCCATCAGGAAGATGATGATGGTGCCGAGCGTCATCACCGGAGTCACCAGGAAGAGGCAGAGACGATCCACCGTGCGAGCGATGCCGCTCCAGTTGTCTTTCTCCTGTGAACACACAGTCACACGGTCCATTCTGCACACATGGCTGAAGGTGTGAGGTCAGAGTCAGACGCACACAGCGAGTGAGCGTTACACGTTGTTACACTAAGGTTTAACTGCATAGAGTTATTCATCTCTAAGTCATCAGCTACAGCAGACTCCTGCTTTCCTCCGTGTGTGTGTGTGTGTGTGTGTGTGTGTGTGTGTGTGTGTGTGTGTGTCACCTCGTTGTAGTCGTTCTTGTTGCGCATGTGTTTGATGATGTAGTTCGCTCCGTCCACCGCCGGCTTGATCTCTGCGTACAGCTGCTCTGTCATCCCTCCGTCGTCCTGTGGACTCACCACTGCACAACCAGAGCAAACACACAGAGCAGGTTGGTGTAGACAACACACACACACACACACACAACAACACAAAGAGCTCACACACAAAGGAGTTTGTCTTTTCACTGGTTCCTCACAGTCCGACACATTGAGGGGCCTGATCTCTCTGAGTGTGAGGTGGAGCAGCTTGATGGAATCTAACTGTCTGAGTGACCTTCTCTCGAACCTGCAGCGTGTGTGGTCCGTGTGGTCAGTCCGTGTCTCACTGACTGCTTCTCGAACATCAGCTCGCTGCGGGACTTGAAGCTGTAGTACTCCTCCGCCGCGGCGATGTACCCCACCGAGCTGGACCGCCGGGGCAGCGCTCGATCCCAGTGGGGCTCCTCGTCCGAAGGGTGGGACATACGCAGGATCCGGGGCAGGCGCTCCAGGAAGAACTGGACAGAGAAGAGGGGAAATTAAAACAGGCTTTAAAATGTATACTTAAAAAAAGGCAGGAAAACGCTCGGCCATCTTTTTCAATGCAGACTGACCAGACCAGAATTCCTCACCTTCTTGGTCCAGTCAGACATGACGTGTGTGCTCGGGGTCCTGAAGTGCAGGTTGAGGACGACCACACAGTTCAGCACCACCACTGTAACCAGCACCATGTTGAAAATTAAATACCTGAGACACACACACACACACACACACACACACACACACACACACACACACACACACACGATGTATAAAGACAATGAAACAGAAAACTCAATATTTCATCCTCGGTATCTTACATTGTCTGTGTGTGTGTGTGTGTGTGTGTGTGTGTGTGTGTGTGTGTGTGTGTGTGTGTGTGTGTTACCTACTTGACAATAAGTGGCACAGACATGGAAGTCTCCGGGAGTCTTTGAGAAATCAGCAGCAGAAACACAGACTGAGCCAAGAGCACAGAGATGGACAAGGTCATCTTCTCACCACCTACACACACACACACACACACACACACACACACACATATAAGAATAGTTGCCAGTAGTTTTCCTCAGTATTTTCCTGACCAGGTTCAAGTGATTAAATTCTGGAAACCCCTCATGAGGAGACATCTCCTCTCGTTCCTCAAAGTGTGTGTTCCTGTAAATCGGAGGTGTGGGGGGTGCACTGACTGTCAGCGGGCAGGTAGTAGACGAGCGAGGCCAGGAAGGAGATGAGCACACAGGGGATGATGATGTTGACGATGTAGAAGAGAGGTTTGCGTTTGATGACCAGGTAGAAGGTGATGTCCTGGTGCTTGTTGCTCTCCATGGGAATGTGTTTGTACGTGTTCCTCTTGGCCGGTCGGTGGTTGATCTCCCACTCGCCGTTTTCTGCCGAAACCAGTGACAGAACAAACCCAGACTGAGGTTTAGATAACTAAGCTGAAGTCAGGATGAACTCATTGGATTCGCCGTGTGCGTCACCTGTGAAGCTGGCCGGGTCGATGATGATCCACTCCACCGTCCACTTGCTGGTTTCGTCCGCCTCTTCCTTCAGCAGCATCCGGATCTCTTTGGCGTTGTAGGTCAGAGAACTGCAAAGCAACATGGGAAACGGCGTTTTCAGGTTCATAAACAAAGTGACTGACTCGACGCTCATCATCACTGATCCATGTTTCCTGCAAGAAACAAAACTGAAACACCGTGTGGATTCTGTCTCACGTGAATTTGAGCGTGCAGTTCTGCCAGTCGAAGGGGAAGTAGTTGACGTTGATGGAGCAGGAGGAGCGGAAGATGGCGGGAGGCAGCCAGTAGCAGAGCCCGGTGAGATCGACCAGCACGTTGCTGTAGTAGGCCACCTGGAACTGGGCATCGTTACTGGGGAGAGGCAGAGGGGCCCGGTTAGATCGTTTCTCCTCACATACAAACACATAAGGAGAAATCAGAGGCTCGTGGTCTTGTTCAAGGTCAGAGGACGATGAACTGATCTTTAATATAGATTTAGACACTACAGCTGAGACGTATATCTATATATGTGTGATAAACATGTTTTATTTTGTCTCCATACACACAAATGAATACAGAAAATTGAATCTCACTTGTTTTCCAGCACAATCTCTGGCAGCCACACCATGCTGGGCGGCAGGCGAAGCATCTCAATACCATCGAACTCTGTGGAGTTCCACGACAGCCGGTAGTCGGTCCACGTCTGACACATGCAACGGAGCAAAAACGCAAAATATACAAACACAGCAACGTTCTAGGATCTTTAAAATGTGCAGAATGCAATTCAGAATAAAGGTGTGTGTATTTAGAGGATCCATACAAACAAATATACAGACATTTTCCTGTAAAATAACTTTTACGTACATGATCGATCCATACGTTTGTCAGCAGGGTCTCATCTACTTCTTTCTGCAGATTTAAGACACATATGAGACTTTATTATTACCTCCATCTCCAAGGTCAGGGTTTGTCTGTGTGTTAGTGTTGTATCTTTGGAGCAGAGGTGATGAAGCTGATGATGATGAAGGAATCTTCGCGGACACTGTTCTTACTTGTATAACAAAGTTTATTACACACAGAAGTTACAGGTCAGGACGGGCACCGGTCAGCCCGGAGATCTTCTCAGCCAATTCAGAAGTCTGCCTGGCCGGTCTCGGACAAGCGTTCATATAGAGAAATTGTTTACGCCCAAAAGAGATAAAGTAACGTCACACATAGGGGGCTCTGAGTTCACACATAGGGGGGGGGCTCTGAGTAAGAACATGCTTCGTACATAAAGATGGAAACCCACCCATCTAACAGGTCAAGGAAAGGGCATTCTCAGAGAGAGAGAGAGGTAACAATTAACACCTGGAGATAAGAATTTAGGGAGTAAGCTGTCACTATGTTTTATGCTCATGTCTATGTAAAATCCGGAGACCAAGGCCTCTTAACATAAATGTGTCCCAGCCATATATGTTATCTATATTAGCTGAATATACCACATTAGTTTGCAGGATTACGCAACAACTCCTGGACTGACTATCTAGAAACTTGGTGGAAGGATGTGGTATCGGTCAAAAAACAACGTAATAATAAGTCATTGATCTTGATGAAGAAAAAGAGGAGTGATATTTACGAGTGTGTGAAATTTGGTGTAGATCCAGATACAACTTCATACGGAGACTGTTGGGCCTCGAGTGAAACAAGCTCAAACTAAGTATTAAAGGGTTTCGGTTTTACAGTCATCCAAAAACTTCATTTCACTAAAACAGTGAGAGACACTTTCAAATAAAGGTCTTGTTACCAGAGAGATGAGGTTGGAGAGTGTGAGGGCGAGGTACACGTCCACGGCGTCCTGCTGCCTCTCCGTGGGACGCAGCTCTTTGTTGTATCCTCGCTCTTTAAACAGGTAGTGAATCAGACGCTCCTCCTCGTTCCTGCCCCAGCACTCTGACACACACACACACACACACACACACACACACACACACACACACACACACACACACACCATAAGTTTACATTTACATCAGCAGCATGACGTCACATGTGCACGGTAAAGAACAGGCCTCACTCCCAGAAAATAATATAAAAAACAAATGTCCACAGTAAATTCACCTTTAAATCGTGTGTTTGTTAACTTCACAGTGTGTGTGTGTGTGTGTGTGTGTGTGTGTGTGTGTGTGTGTGTGTGTGTGTGTGTGTGTGTGTGTGTGTGTGTGTGTGTGTGTGTGTGTGTGTGTGTGTGTGTGTGTGTGTGTGTGTGTGTGTGTGTGTGTGTGAATGCCTACATGCTGCTCACATTTCAGTCCCTCGTGGCAGCTGCTGTGACACAAGTTCACTTCTACAGAGCTCAAACTGAAGCTGGCAAACATTTCTCATCTCCACACGTCCACACAGCCATGTTTATCAGTTTGTTTATCAGTTTGTTTATCTGTTTGTTTGTTTATCAGTTTGTTTCTCTGTTTGTTTATCAGTTTGTTTATCTGTTTGTTTATCAGTTTGTTTATCAGTTTGTTTATCAGTTTGTTTCTCTGTTTGTTTATCAGTTTGTTTGTTTATCAGTTTGTTTATCAGTTTGTTTCTCTGTTTGTTTATCAGTTTGTTTATCAGTTTGTTTATCTGTTTGTTTATCTGTTTGTTTATCTGTTTGTTTATCAGTTTGTTTCTCTGTTTGTTTATCAGTTTGTTTATCAGTTTGTTTATCAGTTTGTTTCTGTTTGTTTATCAGTTTGTTTATCAGTTTGTTTATCTGTTTGTTTCTCTGTTTGTTTATCAGTTTGTTTATCGGTTTGTTTATCGGTTTGTTTATCAGTTGGTTTATCAGTTGGTTTATCAGTTTGTTTATCAGTTTGTTTATCAGTTTGATTATCAGTTTGTTTATCAGTTTGTTTATCAGTTTGTTTCTCTGTTTGTTTATCAGTTTGTTTATCAGTTTGTTTATCTGTTTGTTTATCTGTTTGTTTATCAGTTTGTTTCTCTGTTTGTTTCTCTGTTTGTTTATCAGTTTGTTTATCTGTTTGTTTATCAGTTTGTTTCTCTGTTTGTTTATCAGTTTGTTTATCAGTTTGTTTATCAGTTTGTTTATCTGTTTGTTTATCAGTTGGTTTATCAGTTGGTTTATCAGTTTGTTTCTCTGTTGGTTTATCAGTTGGTTTATCAGTTTGTTTATCTGTTGGTTTATCAGTTTGTTTATCAGTTTGTTTATCAGTTTGTTTCTCTGTTTGTTTATCAGTTTGTTTATCTGTTTGTTTATCTGTTTGTTTCTCTGTTTGTTTATCAGTTTGTTTATCAGTTTGTTTATCTGTTTGTTTATCAGTTTGTTTATCAGTTTGTTTATCAGTTTGTTTATCTGTTTGTTTATCAGTTTGTTTATCTGTTGGTTTATCAGTTGGTTTATCAGTTTGTTTATCTGTTTGTTTATCTGTTGGTTTATCAGTTGGTTTATCAGTTTGTTTATCAGTTTGTTTCTCTGTTGGTTTATCAGTTTGTTTATCAGTTTGTTTATCAGTTTGATTATCTGTTTTTTTATCAGTTTGTTTCTCTGTTTGTTTCTCTGTTTGTTTATCAGTTTGTTTATCAGTTTGTTTATCTGTTGGTTTATCTGTTTGTTTTTCTGTTTGTTTATCAGTTTGTTTATCAGTTTGTTTATCTGTTGGTTTCTCTGTTGGTTTCTCTGTTTGTTTATAATTGTGGATATTTAGATTTTCTTTCTGTGAAATTGAAGCCCTGTCACGAGGTTCCTCTCAACTGTTTAAATTTGAGTTGAATCTCATTTCTGACACTTTCCTTTAAAATAGGACTGAAATGTTTGATTGATTATCAGGATCGTCGACGAATAGATTCGCTTCATCTGTCGATTGGCGACTCGAAGTTTTCAAAGTGAAGAGCTGCAACTTCTCAGTGCCGGGGTCCAGATGAACATTTAAGTAATGACTAAATGTGTGAAGGTGAATCAAAACAAGAGGTATTTACAGATGACACCAACATTTCTGCTGCTTTTACCATAAACTGTTTTTAACTTTGGGTTCGCATCAAGAATTGAGATCAGGTGAGATTTGAAAGAAAGAATAACTCACCAGATGAGAGCAGCGTGAGGAGGAACACGGAGCCGAGTGCTGCAAGCTGAAGCTTCATGTCTGACTGAAGGCTCCCGCCGACCTTCTGCCCAGAGACTGAGTGACAGGAGGCAGCTGCAGGAACACAAGAGGAGAAAATAGAAAACAGATCGAGCAGCCGGCTGCTGTCACCTCCACACTGAACGGTGGGGGGGGGGGGGCAGATACAGTAATATAACAGCAAACGTGATGAAGAATTTAACTAACAACTAGTTTAAGTGCAGCGGACGAGAGAAATCCTTCAATCCTGAATGTTGAAGGTTTGACTATCTGTATAAATGTCTAAATATCTGCAGCCGAACCTGACACCGTGTGCTCCAGCTAAAAGATCTGAGATTTAAAAACTGAACAGATTTTATTATTAAATTCAGGATCTTAATACTTGAAATCAGTTGGACTTAATGGACAAGCTGCGTTAGAGATTATGGATTTAAGTGTCAGTTAAAGTCAAAAATACTGAATCCTGTCACTCACCTGATGGAGAATCTGAAGAACCCATTGATTGATGGTTTACTTTTGTTTTCTATGTTATTAGTTATTAACATTAATGATGTTCTCTCCATATACAGCCTCGCTTTGTTGTCTCCTGGTATCACCACCGACTGTTGCTTTATTAAATTATTAAAACACAAGAATATCTCAGACCGTTCTCGTTACAGCCCGATGGATTTAAAGTGGAAAGAAAATCTGATACCAATATATCAACTGACATTTATGTCTTTATCAAAATCCTGTGACAAAGACATTTAATTGGGGTTTGACATTTTACAGTTTAACCATAAAATGAATTATAAATAGGTATAAACATGAAGAAAACATGACACAATCACCCGTCTCACCCGGAAATGTGAATATTTCCTGTTTAGCAAAACTGTTTTTGCTTTGTTGAGATCCAGTTTCTTATAAAGGAATCAACTGGTTACAAAACTCCGGCAGGACGTCTGTCACTCACAGCTCAGTTACAATTTAAAAACTGTAATCACATACTGAAGCTCAGTCTCGACTTGTGACAGAAAGTGAAAGAATTCAAACTGAATAAACCGAATCTGATCAAATGAGTTTTACTTGATGAAAAATCAGCTCATAAACATATTTACAAGAAAAAGCAGAAGAGTCACTTCGCTGTTTTATACTGAATCTAAAATACACACACACACATTTTATTTGGCCTTAAATCCAGTAAAAAATACAAATTTCATCATTTATTTATCAAACAATAAAACACAGACACAAACTTACAAAGATTTCAATTTAAAAAATACTAGATTAATTTAAAAAGGAGGCCAAAAGTCTGAGACCATGAAATTGTGAACTGGTCTCAGACTTCTGGACTGTAGTTCTTTGTGTTTTATTAAGTATAGTTATATTTAAAAAAAATATACAGTATTACAGATTTAAAAAGATCGTAGTTAATAAAGTTCCTTTAAGTCTGCTTTTCCCTCCGTCACTCATCGGCTCCTCACAGCGACAGGTTGACGTCGCTCTTCATCTTGCCGCTGCTGAGGCTGTGGATCATGGAGATCATGGCTGAGTGTTTGTTCAGCTCGTCCTCTTTCTGCTTCAGCTTCGTCTCCAGCTGGCTCTTCTGCAGCTCCAGAGAAGACGCCTGGACAAGAGGAAGCGTCAAAGTTCGAAGAGTAAGAAATCGTTTAAGGTCTCAAGACCCATTTTGTGTGCGTGTACAGTATTAAACGAGGCCTCGGGTCTTGGGACGCATGCTGGGGTTTGATCTGTGCTTTAACGCTCCTCGTTACCTTGATGCTGGCGTCCTTCCTCGCCTGCTCCGTCTTGTTAAGTTCTTTCCTCAAAACATCCACCGTCTCCTCCAGGTCCCTCCTCTCCTGATCCTTCTCCTTCACCTTCTCCTCCTCGGCCCGCAGTTCACCACGTAGACCTGACGAGAAGGAGAACGAGGTTTATTCAAGCACTGACGCACTGTCATTCTTACCACGACCTTCGGGGGGTTCCAGAGTGATTCTTGACTAAACCCAGGAAACAGACGTCAGTGTTTCTGGTGAAAACATGAAACTATGCAGAGATGGTGCTGAGTGTGTGTCGGTGACCAGCAGGTGAACATGGACAGTGGTGACGACAGCCTGCTCTCAATAGGATTCAGCCTCTCACTGACCTGTGATGTCACTGTTCTTCTGCTGTAGATCTGAGCGGAGAGATCTGACCTGCTCCTCTCTCTCCTCCAACTCCGACGCCATCCTGAGAAAGAGAAGAGGACATGCAACGTGAACCTCTGACTGAACCCCGACGACTTCCGTGTCAAGCTTTTCTGTACAGACAGAGAAAGATGGAGGGAGACAAAAGGTACTACAATGTGTGTGAGGATTACTTTTGGTGTTGCAGCTGCAGAGCTTCGTGGTTCTTCCTCAGAGCATCGCTCTGTTTGGTGAGAGCGACGTGAGCAACCTGCTGCTCCCTCAGCAGCCGCTCGCTCTCATTGAACCTGCACAGGAGAACAACCTGTTACACATCTACAGGAAACAAGACCATCGATCCCAGTAAATCAAACAGCCTCAACCCTTTGAGGGAACTGTTCAATTTCTTTTTGGAATCACAGAAGACTTTGTATTTTCATTATGAATATCGTTATTCATTTTCAGTAGATGAAGCGTAAGTCAAAGTCACTTCATTCTACACGATCTGGTGATTATGCAGCCAAAACTAAATTTGATCCGCACAGAAATCTGATCTTTTGGATTCAATATACAAATTACAAAACTTTACTGTATATGTGGGGTTTAACAATTTTCAAATGTTCACCTGTGGTTTTCAAAACCTGCATCCTCCCTGGTTCATACGCACTACAGATGTTTTATGATTTATGTGCCTTTGAGTCCAGTTGCTGTCCCTCTGCCTCTCACCTGTTGAGCAGGGCATTGTATCCTCCCTTCAGACCCTGGTGCTCCTCAGTGTCCTGCTGCAGTCTGGCGTTGTGCTGCAGCAGCTCCTCCATGTCGGCCTTGGAGCGCTTCCCCTCCAGCACCTGGTTGCTGAGCTCGCTCTGCAGGTCCTTGCGCCGCCGCTCGGCTTCCTTCAGCAAGGAGCCAAGTTTAAGAGCCTGAAGAAAAAGAAACAGCAGAAATTAAGTGACAGTAACCAGAGGATTCAGGCTGCGGATGAGGAGACTGACTAACGGCCTCATGGTTGAATGTGTTAAGTGTCGGGGTCACCTCAGCCTCAGCTTGAGCTCGTTGGAAGCGAAACTGAGCGAGAAGACGGTCGGCCTGAGAAAGAGCGAGAGCCTTTGCCTCCAAAAGGTCCTGCAGGCGACTCTCCTGAGACTGATCACATGACAGGAAGAGAAATAACCCTCATTAAAAAAAACATACACTGTAAAACATGACCACAGAAGAAGCAGGATTTACTGCAGTGAAATATAATGGTTGAGAGACAAGAAAAAACCCTTTGACCTCAGATCATAAACTCACTTCTCTGTGATTCCTTTAATTACACATCTTTTAAAGAAAAATAAGAAAATCATTTACATTCATAAAGCAGTATTCACACAGTAAGTTCTTCTATTTTATCTGACACACGTACTCACCGCAAAAGCTGAGATCTTCTGTGCATAAACATCGATGATCTCAGACACATGAGAGTCTTTAACCGGCTCCTGCAGCTACAGAAACAGAGAGTTGGTTTTTCAGCTGCTTTATCTGAATACTTTTTATGGTCCTGAAGAGATGATGCGATTCAGAAATTCATGTTATCATAGAAACATGGCCCTCTAAGATTATTCTATCGATGTAAATGATGAAAATCAGTGAAAACCCTAAACTTCAGTCTCAGTATGTGATGCAGTTTACAAACTGAACAACAAACCTTCCCAGTATTGATTTTTAAAACACACACAGTTTTTACCCCCAGGCCATTCTGCATCTTCTCCACCAGACTGTGGACGCCCCTGCTGGTTCCACTGGAAGAGTCCAGTACACTCGTGTTTATCCTGGGAGGAGGGACTTCCTGCACAGCAACACGTTTGACGGACAGCTCACAATCCCTCGGGCGATAAGCGTTGTTGGCCGCGATGCTTTCTCCCAGACTTCAAAAGTACAGTTTGACGAACGGGATCAACGACAGCACAGTGAATTTTTTTGATTCATTTTTACAACAGCTCAATGTTGTAAGACTTAATATGTCGGCATTTGTGAAATGTAAATGTGTTTTGTGGCCATTTAAAACCTTCCGGATGTGACTCACACCAACGAAGGGAAGTCTGGGAGGGGGGTGGCTTCAAACAGCAGCGAGAGTCCAGTCTGCACACGCTGCCTGTGGTGGGACGTCAGGGCCAGAGAGAGGGGCGTCGCTATCCTCTGGTCCTGATCGACCACGACAGAGAGAAAAAGATAAGTCACTGACAAAACCACAAACAGGGAAGAGAGACGGAGAACAGGAGGTGGGAGGTGGGAGGTGTGTTGTGTGTGTGTGTGTGGCTTAATGTGTGAAGATATCTACTATTTTATCCCGACTAGTCATACCTGAAATTAAGTTTGAAATAGTCAGTGTGTTGTTGTGAACTTGCGACTAGTCAGAATTCCAGATACCTTAAACTGGAATTAAAGATAATAATATAATTTGAATTGTAGATATCTATAATGAGAAACCACACACACACGTGAATGACAACAGTAGTTTGAATCTTACTATGTACATACAGATGTAGAAAGTTAAAACAGAATCAAAGATATTGTTATTTAAATTCTTACAAGTCGCAGTAAAAGTCAAAATGACTCCAGAGGATGTTCGCAGCAACTGACTGAGACATGTGCATTCTCTCATACAGCCCCACTGGATCATTTCAGGAGATCACCTGGAGATCAGCGCCGGTCTGAGGGAGGTTTTTGAGTGCGTACCTGTAACATCCTGTAGAAGCTGGTCTCCATGTCTTTCACCTGCTGTCTCAGTTTGCTCATTAACTCCAGAGTCTTCAGCAGAGCTTCCGCACACACCTGACTGAGCCGACACCAAAAACACACTCGACTAAGAACGTGAAATAATTCAGCTCATTTCCTCAAGTAGCCAAACGACAGTTTAAAAACAAATCCATCACAGAGCAAAGTCCTGCATTCCCAACGTTCAGTAAGGAGCATGTTCGTAAATCCTCACTATTGAGATGTGAAACATGAAATTCTATTTGATTCTTATAAGTTATACTGAGCTATGAAAACAGAACACTGATCAGAACCCAGGTTAATCTAATGTACAGTTTATACCTTCGTCTGTGACTCACCTGAGATCATTGTCAGAGCCGGGAGGGAGACAGGTAAGAGGGTTGTTGCCATGACAACAGGAGAGGAGGGACTCCGCCTGCGAGAGGCAGAGTTGAGCGCTCACCTGACGAGACACGATGGATCGGGT
Organism: Reinhardtius hippoglossoides; assembly: GCA_006182925.3. Taxonomy (NCBI): domain Eukaryota; kingdom Metazoa; phylum Chordata; class Actinopteri; order Pleuronectiformes; family Pleuronectidae; genus Reinhardtius; species Reinhardtius hippoglossoides. The sequence continues at coordinate 34,083 of VCHM03000098.1, forward strand.
GGAGTCGTCAGTGCACAGGAGTGGCAGAGTTAAGGCTTCAGAACGAGCAGAAACACAAGAGACACAATATTCGCTGAAAGAAGAAGCAGAAGCGCCGACGTCCTGTGAAGGATATGAAGCAGCAAACTGTTGACGTGTGTGATGCGGTGGCAGTGTTTTCTCAGGTGAGCGTCTCCCTTTGCAGGATCGAGGCCCCTCAGGAGCCCCAGCAGAACTGGAAGCAGCATTTCTATGAAGCTCACAACACGATCAGGTATAGTATCTGCTCCCAACGACTCCTGAGAAAACAGAAGAACAAAATAAAGAGAAAGAATAAGAGAAAACATATTTCAGTCAAAGATAAAGAAACAGACAGTTCAGACAAAAACAACAGAAAAATATAAGTTTCCCTCAGCTACCTTCAGTAGCTCATGCAACAGGTGCAGGGCCTGCAGAGAGCAAGATTCAGCGCCCTCCACAGGCGAGCTCAGCCACTGCACCAGGGCGAGGCCCGACTGCTCCTTGCGTCCCCCATTATCCAGACCGGGCCCCTGCCTTCGGCCCGGGGCTCTGAGTTTGGCTGCAGCCGGTTTGAAAACCACGTCACACAGGAGCGAGCGCAGACCTGAGACACTGCACATGGCCAGGAGCAGCTCCAACACCTGCAAAATACACAAAGGGCTGAATTTGCCTCCAGCCTTTTGTTGTGCTTTAACACTTTTCTCTGTTACCACAAAACTCTCATTCAATATTTTTGCTGCACCAGAATAGTGTCGAGCATGTGGGCTGTTTAGTGTTGAGCGAATGCTGCCTGGTTTCTCTAGTCTCACCTTGGCTGCAGAATCTGGGTCTTTTGACTGCAACAGTCCTAACACCTGAGACAAACATGCTGAGAAGTGCTGATACCTGGAAAGGAAACATTCACATTTACCTCACAGCACAAAAAGCCCCGAAGAAACCGCTGAGCTTAACTGAGAAATGTCTGTATGTGTACGTGTCCGCACCTTGTGAGGAATTCTGCTATTTTGGAGTTTTTCAACAAGTCCACCAAGAGATCCACGGAGTACTTTCTGGTCAGAGTCCCGTCGCCGTTCACAATGATGTTGAACACAAGCTGGAAGGTCTGATGTATGTTCTTTGCGTCAAAGAGCTGATGGGAACAAGCAGAGAAGAGGAGTGAAGAAATAGTTGTTGAGATGAGTAAATGAGATAAATCACCTCTTCACATTTTTGGAACTAGAAACTGAATATGCAGTGAGGTATATACAGTAAACTGAATAAGCACTTTATCAAGAACACAGAACTAATACTGATAAATTCACTTTGCTGTCAGAACAGCTTCGGTTCTTCATGACGTGGATGTCGGGCAGATTCTGCTCCATGTCGACACGACGGCATCATTTAATTTAGGATGTGTCAGCGACATTCATGTCATTCAATGTTCTTCTTCTCGATGCAACTTTTTTTCACCTAAAAACAGCAGCTTGATTTCAGTGAGTTTGACGGTTCAGTGACTCCCTTCTCAGAGTGAGGGAATCTTTAGCATTACAATGTCACGCTTGTTCTTGCTTTGAGAAACAAAGGATGGAGGAGAAAGGAGGAGCCTTGTATCCACAAGTGTTCAGTTTTAAATGAAAGATGTTAAGATGTTAACTTTCACTGGGACTTAAATATAAGTTCAGTCGATTCCTGCAGAGTTTTACCTTCTCGCCAACCTTCTCGTTCAGGGTGAGGCTGGACAGTATGGACAACGTGAAGACCACCACCGTCAGGCTGTTGTGAGCCAGGAAGTTGATCAGTGTGCGGTAAAACGGCTTCACATTGTCCTACACAAAAAAACACACATATTACACAGAAGCACCAAGGTGTGACATCCATGTAAGCAACAAGCTGATAATGTTTGTGTTGTGGATTTCCTCTTCAGACCATTGTATTGTTTTCACCCCCTTCTGTTAGTACTACATAAAGTCAAAGTCAATAGAGGCAGAACATTCTTACAACTGAGAAGCTGAAACGAGGGGATGTGTAGAAACAAATAAATCTATTCAATGAATTTTCCGTCAATCAACTGATCGATTAGTCAACAAATCCTTTCAGCTCCGTCAGTGTCGGAGACTCAGCAGAGACTCAGCAGAGACTCAGCAGAGACTCAGCAGAGACTCAGCAGAGACCCAGCAGAGACTCAGCAGAGACTCACCAGAGACTTGATGTGGCTCTGCACCGAGTGGTTGTCACGACACAGGTTGGCCATGAGGCCGAGGCACGGCATGATGATGTCGTCATTGTGAGACTGGCTGCGGTGAAAGAACGTAATGTGGTTAGCTTGAAGCCAACAAAACAAAGCGATCCTTCACTGTGATTTATCATACTGGGTGATGTGACATGTGGGTTTTACATGTTGGTCATGAGAAAAGCGATGAGCTCGTGGATGTAGTTTGTCGACTGGAAGGTGCGAGTGCTGTACGTCAGTTTCTGCAGCACCTGCAGACACTGGAAAAAACATTATTACATATGACCTATAAGATTGTTAACCATGCAATACAACTATAACTCATTGTAGCTTGGTTTATTTTAGCTGAGAAATTCAATTATACACTTGAAAAGGCCACAAATGCATCACGTCATCTTCTACTCAGAAGATAGGAAGCTTCAGCTTTGACAAACGGATAATTGTAGTGATTTGATGTTAAAGAAATGATATTTAAACAATGAATGCCACTCAAAGCATTTATTCATTCTAATGTTTGAAATGCGTATTGAAAATAAACTGCAGAGAAGAGGACGCAGGACGTGACACCGAACGCTCAGCAGTGACTTACCTGCAGTACCAGTGGGTCTGCTGGTGTGACGCTGTGGCAGTGGATGACCGAGGCTAAGGTGCTGGTGAGGTTATAGCTGCTGTGAAGCATCTCCCGACTGTCATCATCACAGGCTGCAGGAGAACGAGTACAGGTGGAAAACATCATGAGCATCATGTCTCAGAGTGGTTGGCAGCATCGCTTTCGGCCTCTGGAGTCACACTCTCACTGGGCTTGGATTAAAACCTGCCAGTGTTGCTCTCTACTTTTTAAAAAATGATCTTAATGAATGAAATTTAAGATCTATGGCAAGTACAACAGAATTATTTACACTTGCTCATAACTGAAGATATGGTGAAGTGGTCGAGTGGAGAAAACCCCCGGAAACACCAGGTTATCTCTCAACTACAGACCGAGAGTACGTAGTCTTTACCACAGACACGCCGAGTACAGTCACATTCATTCTGACCGAGGTGTTTGCAGACGATCAGTTATCAGTTCCATGTTGGTCTGTAATCTTATGACACCGTGTTAATATCTGTGTGTATACTGTGTGTATTTACACTACCTAGTTGTGCCAGCAGAGAGATGATGGAGCTGGTCAGGGAGGGGTTGGTGTTTGGGTTTCCAGCCAGCTCCACCAGTCCACTCACACATTCACTGGGTAAAACCTGGCCCGAGGACAGCAGCTGGTCACACCTCAGTCCTGAAACCTCCTGCAAACACACACAAACACACACAGTACGCACACTGCAGAGACGGCACGCTACACTGGGATGAAGCACACGAAGATGGTAAGAACACATTTCATCCAGCTTTCAGAGAATCTTAAACAATCTGTACCAATGATTTGGCTAAAACAGAATTTCCTTTTGGGTAAGTTCATTAGAGATGAGGCTGCAGTTATCCCAAAACTAAATGTTCCTGTGGCTGCCCCTCAACACTGGAATAATCTCACATTAGGTCCAACTATGAATACTTCTAGATCTAATTTAAGATCCTACATCCCCCCCTCCAAAATCCCTTCCTCCTTCATTTACTCTTATCTTGTGTCTTTTACTGCATCCTTCTCTTGCACCACACTTACTTCGTCCGTCACCGTGTTTTTTAAAAGTACTCTGGCTCAACTACCTTGTTTCAAACGAGCTCTGAGTAAACCTGACTTGACTTAAAACCCTGTCTTAAATATTTGAATACACATTAAAGACCCCTATCACCCCAGCCATAAACGGTTCTGCCTGCTGCCGTCTGGCCGACAGCACCGCAGCATCCGGGCCAGCACCACCAGGCTCAGAGAGTTTCATCCCCCAGGACATACGACTTTTAAACTCCTCCAATCTGTCCAAATTACACTAACTCTGCACCTTCGCATATTTGCACTATTACACATATTTGCACTTCTTTTGGTGTATATAATATATATTGACTGCTAAATGTAATTGTTGTGCATATGGCAATAAACTCTTGAAGAGCGTTTGCTTTCTTTAACCACAGGAAGTACATTGTTTACCAAAATAAATCCACAAATCAGAACTTTCTGATTTAGCTTCTCCTCGCGTCCGAGAGCAAACCTGTTCCCTTCTGTTCCCTTCTGAGAGAATCGTGATCTCAAATCAAAAATTGGGAACGTTGGTACAGACGGCTAGGAAGGAGCATCCCCCCCCCCCCCGTTCAGACCACGGTTCTGTGGTCAGACTGGAACACAGGGTCCTTAATGACCCGTCCCACGCTCCCTGAATTGGACCGGTTACCATCAGGCGGACGTTACAGAACCTCAAAGTGTGAAACTCAATAAGAGACATGTTGATTCGTCCTGTATCTTAACAACCTTTTGCCTTTTGTCTGACACACACTACACTTTGTTTTCAGGTTGTAATGCCAGTTTATGTTTTTCATCTTTTATGAGTTATATCTTTTTAGGGTTTTTAAGGGCAGGTGCAATATTCAACTATTTATTCTGCATTATTATTCTGGGTTTTACGTGACATGTCCCTGTGTTGTTGTTGTTGTTGTTGTTGTTTTGTTGTTGTTCCAGGTTCTGCTCTGGGGACAAGCAGGTGTACTGGACGAGAGGAAGTGACGTCCCGAGGGAACTCACCTCCACTTGTTTGTGTAGCTGCGCTGTGTTGTGTGTCGTCCTGCTGCCTCGGTACTGCTGGGTGGCCAGCAGCAGGGACTTCAAACACGTCGTCAGGTCCATCCCCAGGGGAGCAGCACTCCGACCTGCGAGCAGACAGCAGCGAGGCGACACGTCATCACCCTGCGTCCATTAGAGCCGCCGGGATGCTAAGCGCTAGCAGCTAACGAGCCCGCGTTGTGTGTTTCACTCAACAACGCGATGTGTGTGAGTCCGCGCCGCTCGCGCTCTACCTGCACGTTGTGTGTTTACCTCAGAGAAACGTCACAAACACGGTTTCTTCTTCTTCTTCTTCTTCTTCTTCTTCTTCTTCTTCCCGCCCCCAACTTCAAACTGACCCGGGACAGACCATGTGCGATGGAGAGGGGGGGGGGGGTGAACTCAACTGTACCAACAGAACTCGTCCAGATTGAAGTTTAACGGAATAACGGAGCTACGTTATTAAACCAGTTTTATATTATAACAAGAATATATGACGTGATGAACTGTGAGTCTTTGATTCAACGATCTAAGGAAACACACCCGAGATGACACGTGATGGGAGGCGCCACGCAAGGTACGTAGGACGAGGGGCGGAGCTACAACCAACCGTTGCAGTCAGGAAAATAAAAATACAAAAAAACAATTATATAATAATTTAAATAAGCGAGGAGTCACTCGGATTAATATCTTCATATAAATTTTTTTTTTCAATTATTCAAGTTTGTTAAAACTGTAATTTTGAAGCCAAAGACAATTTCCCTCAATATGCACAATATATAACAGAATTTGAACTTTATTGACACAGCTTCTTTTAACATCATTACAAAGTGATTCAGGGGAATGAAATAAAAACTAACCCCAACTAACAGAATAATTAAACTAGTATTTTAATTTGATTTGTGTGGTTTGAATAAACATCTAAACTCAGCAGACATCATCGTTTTTATTTTTGTTCTGCATATATTATTATTATAATGCTAACACACTTGAAAGTCGCCGTTTATAAGCAGCATATAAACAATTAAAATATGATGTAAGCAGATATCAGTGTTTTCGTGTAGATTCCTCATTCTAAATTAAACGGACAATATGTAATAAGTCGTAAAATTATGATTATATATGTTTGGTTGTACAGTTAGTAAGAAGAGAGGTCGATCACGACATAATAGACGACGTCCAAAGTCAATCAAATTTGATTTGTAGAGCCCATATTCACAAATCTAAATGTGTCTCATAGAACTTAACAAGGTGAGACATCCTCTGTTCTCAACCCTCAAGAGTAAAAACACATAAAACTAACGTAGAACCCTCAGAGAGCCTCATGTGAGGATCTGTCCCAGGACGGACAGACGTGCTAAAGATCCTGCGTGTAACTGAGAACATCAGAAATATAAGAATATTTACAACATTGATTAGAAGAAACCGTAGTGAAAAGTAAATGAGTTGAGGACTTATTCTCAGTAATGGAAGAGTATGTGAGTAGGCACATTGTATATCAACGATCAGCTGCTATTCACGATCAGGATCCACCATAATCCAAGAAGCGAAGCCAAAGTGTTCGTGTTTTTCCACAAAGTTTAAACACTTAGATTGATATTCTATGAATAAAGAAAACTAAAAAATTGGAAACTAAAATTAAATTCAAATAAAACTTAAACTAACCTAAACCTGAAACCACGTAGTGAATGAACGTCTTGTGAAACAGCTGCAGATTAGATCAGATTCTTCTTCTTGTGTTTGAATTTAAATAGTTTTGTTTGGTGGATGAATGAAATCAACTGATAAATAATAAAAAATAAATGTATGGATCAGATGTAGAATTTCATCACGAGCCCAAACATTTCTCCATAAGTACAAAGTATATCCCATAAATCGGATCCTTTGGACGACGTGTTGTTCACACTTTGTGTTTGGTCACCGTGACAACAGCTCTGACTCTTTATAGAGGGGTTATGTATTCTGCTTGTGTCATTTCAATAAACACATTCTTCATATGAATAAACACAATCGGTAGCGAGGGCCATCTAGTGGTGAAGTTACATATTACAACAGCCTCCTCTGGTTCCTCTGGAGCTCTGTCTCCACTCTGCCTC
>VCHM03000099.1:0-40460 GCA_006182925.3 Reinhardtius hippoglossoides
GGATTTCCTAAACTGATCTGCAGGACAGAGACCGGGTCCAAATAATATATTATTACTGAATCAGGACTCGTTTTAAGTCCAACATGTCTGATTTCATATTTATCTTCCATGTTATGAGTCTGTGCTGATATGAATATTTTAATGTTATTTTCACACATGAGCTCAGTTTAATTTACAGTTAAGTTTTATTCTTTATCCAGGTTGAGGAGCTGCAGACTGTCAGAGATCAGCTGTTCTTCTCTGGCTTCAGCTCTGAGGTCAAACCCCTCTCATCTGAGAGAACTGGGTCTGAGTGAGAACAACCTGCAGGACTCAGCAGTGAAGGAGCTGTGTGGTTTTCTACAGAGTCCAACCTGTCGACTGGAGACTCTGAGGTCAGACATCATGTTTTATTGTTAAAGGGTCAGTTTGGTGACATCTACTGACATCTAGTGGTGAATTGTCATGTTGCAGCCGAACACCCCCCCCCCCCCTTCCAAACACAAAGGAGAACCTGTGGTAGCTTCAGTTGTCATAGAAACTCAAAAGGTTTAGTTTGTCCAGTCTGGGCTACTGTAAACAACATGGCTGCCTCTGTAGAGAGGACCCGGTCCTGATGTATTTATATAATATAAAGTATTTAAACATAAATGTCTCTTTATAAAGTAAAGAAAACAACAATTTGTACAGTTTAGATGAAACTAGTAAAAACATCTCTATTATTTTATATTCAGTTTCTAACTATAGATCCTTTCACCTGAATCTTACACACGGGAGTAGGGCTGGGCGATATGGAAAAAAATCGTATCATTTAATTATTTTCATATCAGTCGATATCGCTATATATCACGATATAATTTAAATAACCCGAAAATAACTTTTTTGCACATTTCTATTTATGTACAGTGTTTTTCTTATGTGCAAACATTAAAAACAGATTTTTACTTGCTCGTACAATCATCCTGTGCCGCTGCACTTTACTTATAACGTTTCATACAAACCACTACGCTGAAAATGTGTATATAATGTAATTTATTACTTAATTAATTAATACAATTTTTATTGTGAGGCGCATTATGCCACTGGTCAAAAAGTGACTCTGCTCCTCTGATGTTTTCTAATCACTCACACTTAGAACTGATCTTTATAAAAACCTGCTGAATTCATATTTATGTTCCTGGATAAACGGGGCGTCGCCTCTTCTGCAACAAAGAAGTTCAAACACTGCGTTACGTCGTAATCTGCAGGAGGAACTTCTGTCTGCGGGAGCGTGTGTGAATGTGTGTGAGCGTCTGCAGCAGCAGGAGATTGTCCGGGTCCGTCTCGTTCACAGCAACAGGAACATGTGGGAACATTCAGACGAGGGGCGGAGCCAAAACACATATCTCCATGATAACCATGGTTACGTTAAGTTATGTTAAGTTACAGGTTCACTGTGAAGGAGTTAGTGACGTCTCCAGGTGTCGTACATGTGAACGTAGTCCACTTGTTCACGTGTACGACTCCTGAACATGTCCAGCAAGACATTTAGAGACATCTAGTGGTGAAGTTACATATTACAAACAACTGAACCCCGAGGACACGAGGACTTTCAAGATGTTTTCAGTCATGAACTCTGTAAAATAGTGTCTGGACATTTTCTGGAGTTTGACTTTCACATATGAAGAACGGGTGGAGCAGCAGGAGGCCGGACATGACGTATAAATCCTGCTGTGGAAAGATCAGTGTTGTTGTTCACAGCTCATCCACACCGGCGTCGGCCCTCATCACCAAAAGCTCTGGAATCTCCTCGTGTTTCCAAGTTGACGTCTTCGTCTTCTACGTGTTTGGCTCCTCTTCTTCATCCTGAGATATTTGTGTTCTTCCAGTTTCACGTCCGTCACGTGTTTGTGTCCTCAACACGTCCACTCGCTCTCTGTGAATCCTCTGGACATTCACCTGCTCTATTCTCACATGGACTCACCCAGAAACTTTATTCGGAGGCTGAAAGGAAAAGTTCCAGAAAATGTCCAGAACAACTTGACTCAGACTTCAGGTCTGAAAACAGAGACAGTGATGTTTAGTCAAAGTCCTTTATTTTCACACATGGACTCAGTTTAATTTACAGTGAAGTTTAATCCTTTATACTTTATACTAGTCTTCTCTAGACTGGACGACTGTAACTCCCTCCTCTCTGGAAGAAGCCAAAAGTCACTCTCCTGCCTCCAACCAGTTCAGAACGCAGCAGCTTCTCACTGGTATTAAACGGCAACATCACATCTCCCTGATCCTCGCTTCTCTCCATCGGCTCCCTGTCCATTTTAGAATTGATTTTAAGATTTTACTGATAACTTTTAAAGCATCTGGCCCCAAACTACATCACAGAATTATTGAGCCCGTATGTTCCTGCACGCAGCCTTAGATCCTCAGGTGGATCCTGCTGTTCCAAAGTCCAGGTTGAAAACTAAACCGTGACCGTGCTTTTACCATCAGGGCCCCTCGGCTTTGGAACGGCCCCCTGAGGAGATAAGGCCGAGTCAGTGACTTCTTTTAAATCACTTCTTAAAACCCATTTTTATAGACTTGCTTTTATGTGTTGTTGTGTTTTTACTGTTTTTTTCATTTTCACCTTTTATTTTCTTTTTCATTTATCTCTATTGTCATTTTACTGCTTTTATGGGTTCACGTTTTTATTTACTTTTCTTGATTTGTTGTCAAAGCACTTTGTAAACTCTGGTTTTAAAAAGTACTATATCAATAAAGTTTGTTATTATTATCCTTTATCCAGGTTGGGCTGCAGTCTGTCAAAGATCAGCTGTTCTTCTCTGGCTTCAGCTCTGAGGTCAAACCCCTCTCATCTGAGAGAACTGGATCTGAGCTCAACGACCTGCAGGACTCAGCAGTGAAGGAGCTGTGTGGTTTTCTCCAGAGTCCAACCTGTCGACTGGAGACTCTGAGGTCGTTCACTGACTGACTTTTGTAGATCTCATATCTATAATACAAGATTTATACCCAATTTATCTCATTTAATCCTTATTTAACATAATTCCTCTTCTTACATAACTTGAATTCATTCATTAATTAATCTGTGACATTTTAAATATTCAGCTACTTGTTAAAACACATCTGAGTTTAGTTCTGGATTTCCTAAACTGATCTGCAGGACAGAGACCGGGTCCAAATAATATATTTTTACTGAATCAGGACTCGTTGTTAGTCCAACATGTCTGATTTCATATTTATCTTCCATGTTATGAGTCTGTGCTGACATGAATATTTGTTTGTTATTTTCACACATGAACTCAGTTTAATTTACAGTTAAGTTTTATCCTTTATCCAGGTTGAATCACTGCAGACTGTCAGAGATCAGCTGTTCTTCTCTGGCTTCAACTCTGAGGTCAAACCCCTCTCATCTGAGAGAACTGGATCTGAACTACAACAACCTGCAGGACTCAGGAGTGAAGGAGCTGTGTGGTTTTCTACAGAGTCCAACCTGTCGACTGGAGACTCTGAGGTCAGACATCATGTTTTATTGTTAAAGGGTCAGTTTGGTGACATCTAGTGGTGAAGTGTCATATTGCAGCTGAACACCCCCCCCCTTTCATGATTATGAAAGTAATACAAATTATTTTATTAAAATAATTAATTAATTAATTAACAAATGATAAAGTTATCAATTACGAATTCTGAGATAAGTAATGGAAACAATAAAATGATCAATTAAGAAGTATAAAAGTTGTAATTCTACTTTTATCATAGACGGGGCACCACCCTGGTAACCAGGGACCAACAATTAGTCGATAAAGATCAGTCTCATAATCTGAAAAGTTCAATTATAAATCTCAATGTTTGCTATTAAAGATTATATAATGAACAGTGAAGGTTTTAAGTTCGAGCACAGGCAGTCATAATCCAGCTGTAGTCACATACATATGTATAAAGAATCACAAAATACCGGTACTTTAATTACAAATGGGGTTTATTTAAGATAAATGACATCAACGTCAATCAATGACTATTATCACAGTAAACACCCACTATATCAAAGATCAAACACCACAAGCTTCCATCACAATCGTAAACATATATGTAATGTCTCCAATGGGTATATCTGGAGATAAGTATATGTGTCTGTGTGTGTGTGTGTGTGTGTGTGTGTGTGCGAAGAAAAGTGGCGATTGAAACCTTGTCAGTGGTATCGTGTTACACAGGCTAAAAATGGCGCCCGAGATGGTGCCGCATGTGGTGTCGCACAATGGCGGATAAAAGTTGCGCACGCGTTGTCGCGTCGCAGAATCTATGACGGCGCGCGTGCGAAGTGATGCACGTGATGTGAGAGGAGGACAAAGGATGTTTGAGTCTATCTCGTGGTTCAAAGCGCCGAATGGCGTCGAGATGCGACCGCAGTACCCAGGCCTCAGAATATATGTATATATGTATATGTATCGTGAGGTGTGTGGTTACAGATCGGCACGTATGTGCCGGTGGTTTTAGGAGAGAGAAGAGATAGAGGAAAGAAACATGTAATAGAAGATCAGAGGAGATCTTACACACCGTCCGACACAATTATACAGAACTTCACACCGGGTACTCAAGCGGACAGACTAAGATCCGTCTCGGTGTGTACAGATTTTTCAATGGGTTAAAAGTCTCCGTAAAATAGGTCTAAGGGCAACACAGCGCCCCTGCGTGGTCGGGAGGGCGGATGCGTCACGGCGCTCTGACACCGTGTGACGTAACGGTCTCAACAAAGATACACTCAAATAATAAACACGCTAATGATTAAACTAATCTCTGCCCAGACATCAGCCTCTTACTTGTTGCTGTTCCACGGTCGAGTGATGCGCGGGCGGCGCGTTCCGGGAAGACAAGTGAATGGCTCGGGGCCTCGTTGCTCCGCTGGCAGGGCTGGGTGCTGAACGGATGGGGAGAATTCGTCTCATTCCCTCGGGGCGGATGAATCTTGCCTAAAGCGAATAAATGTCTTGCTTTTCGTAGCGAATACGACTTGCTCTTCTGCAGGGATGAACAGCTAAAAGGCAGCTGTAGTTTCAGATCTGGAGAAAAGTCTGGGAGATGAACTCGGCCTGCGAGTGTCTGACTTTAAACGGCAGTTTCAAAATAAAAGTTCTGGTAAAACAAAACAGGACTGTTGCAAAAATAAAGTCTTAAAGTCTTAAGTCAAAAATCAAAATACAAAATACAAAATACAAACGCGCGGATGGGTTGCTTCCTTTTGGCGCTGAGACCGGGAGTAACCTGGGGAGGTTATGTTCGAATCTTCAGTACCGGGAAATGAGCAAAGAATTCGGGGAGAGCCTGCTATTTATTACCTGTGGGGGGTCCAACCTCCCTTCCGGGGGGGCCCCTGGGTCTTTTTGGCTCACAGCCAATGGAAGGTCCTATTTTGACCTCGGCTGAGGGTCAGAAGAATGCGCCCCCACCGAAGCGTTCTGGTTGCTCTGGCTTTTTGGCTGCCATAAAACTCCTACTGAGGCTTTTCAAATCCCATTCTGGCCGTTAGGCCCGGAAATAACTCTAGTTAGGATACCAGGCCGTGTAGGCCTCACTTATTCCTTTGTCTGGGAGTGAGGCCCAACAATATAATGTAATATATTACTTATTTAATCAATATAATTTTTATTATGAGGCGCATTACGCCACTCGTCAACAAGTGACTCTGCTCCTCTGATGTTTTCTAATCACTCACACTTAGAACTGATCTTTATAAAAACCTGCTGAATTCATATTTATGTTCCTGGATAAACGGGGCGTCGCCTCTTCTGCAACAAAGAAGTTCAAACACTGCGTTACGTCGTAATCTGCAGGAGGAACTTCTGTCTGCGGGAGCGTGTGTGAATGTGTGTGAGTGTCTGTCTGCTCGTCTCTGTCCGTCTTCACACACAAACTGATAATCACATGTATTTAGTTATTAATGGATGATGTCATGACTCCAGATGGTTCTGTGACTTTAACCCTGATGTCCTGACTGTGTGCGTCACGTCACGTGTTGTGTCGCAGGTTTAAACATGTGTCTCATAAACTCTAGAGAATCAAACCAACACACAGTGAACGTCAGTCCTGTCCGTGTCCTGATGACGATCAGTGCTGATGTTTATTGTTAAAGTGTAAAGTGAGCGCAGGTCAGGAGTGAGGAGGAAGCTCCCACAGGGAATCTGACACAGGACGACCAGACTTTTAATGAGCGTCTGTCCTGGTCCTGACGCAGCGGTGTTATAATTATTCAGCGGTGGAAACCCACTGAAACTATGAACGTAGCTGAACACATGATTATGTTGTGTCACTGCATCGATGCAGAACCGTCCTCCTCACTGCAGGAGCCCAAACATTAACACATGTGCTGCTGCAGCTGCTCCTCCGCTCTGTGCTGTGTGCTTCAACCTAACCTGATGTGGGTAAGACTCTATTCCAGACTCATGATTGGTTCGTGTTGTTTATCGATATCGTTGTATCGCCCAGCCCTGCACTGGAGCTTTACGGTCAAAGTGCAGAACATGTATTCCTAACAGTGAACACTGATACTGAGCTGAGAGATGTTTGTAGAATGAGCGCTGAGGACCGAGTCAGGCTCAACGTGACTGAAGTTTTACTGACAGAGAAACAATCCAATGCTGGACAATGTGTACATGTAATGTTTCTGTGGAAGCTAACCAGGACTTGTCCCGGTGGTCCTGTGGACTGACCACATGACAGCGTGCTGCGTTCGTGTTCTGGGCTCATTTCCAACATGAAACCCTTCCTCTGGTTTCAGGACTTACACGGGGTCGTCCATGCCTTTATCTCTTCACCACTAGATCTCTGTCCCGCCCTGTACACACGTGTTCCTCAGGCTCCCTGCACCACTTTCAACTGGTCAAACTGCTGCTCAGATCATTGCCACTTCAAGAAAACATGATCATAGAACTGCTCGCCCTGTTCACACATCAACTGTGGAACATGGACAGAAAAGTGGGTCAGACATTTTCTGGAGCTGAAGCAGCAGCAGGAGATTGTCCGGGTCCGACTCGTTCACAGCAACAGGAACATGTGGGAACATTCAGACGAGGGGCGGAGCCAAAACACATATCTCCATGATAACCATGGTTACGTTAAGTTATGTAAAGTTACAGGTTCACTGTGAAGGAGTTAGTGACGTCTCCAGGTGTCGTACATGTGAACGTAGTCCACTTGTTCACGTGTACGTCTCCTGAACATGTCCATCAAGATATTTAGAGACATCTAGTTGTGAAGTTACATATTACAAACAACTGGACCCGAGGACTTTCAAGATGTTTTCAGTCATGAACTCTGTAAAATAGTGTCTGGACATTTTCTGGAGTTTGACTTTCACATATGAAGAACGGGTGGAGCAGCAGGAGGCCGGACATGACGTATGAATCCTGCTGTGGAAAGATCAGTGTTGTTGTTTACAGCTCATCCACACCGGCGTCGGCCCTCATCACCAAAAGCTCTGGAGTCTCCTCGTGTTTCCAAGTTGACGTCTTCGTCTTCTACGTGTTTGGCTCCTCTTCTTCATCCTGAGATATTTGTGTTCTTCCAGTTTCACGTCCGTCACGTGTTTGTGTCCTCAACACGTCCACTCGCTCTCTGTGAATCCTCTGGACATTCACCTGCTCTATTCTCACATGGACTCACCCAGAAACTTTATGTGGAGGCAGAAAGGAAAAGTTCCAGAAAATGTCCAGAACAACTTGACTCAGACTTCAGGTCTGAAAACAGAGACAGTGATGTTTGGTCAAAGTCCTTTATTTTGACACATGGACTCAGTTTAATTTACAGTGAAGTTTTATCCTTTATACTTTATACTAGTCTTCTCTAGACTGGACGACTGTAACTCCCTCCTCTCTGGAAGAAGCCAAAAGTCACTCTCCTGCCTCCAACCAGTTCAGAACGCAGCAGCTTCTCACTGGTATTAAACGGCAACATCACATCTCCCTGATCCTCGCTTCTCTCCATTGACTCCCTGTCCGTTTTAGAATTGATTTTAAGATTTTACTGATCACTTTGAAAGCATCTGGCCCCAAACTACATCCCAGAATGATTGAGCCCGTATGTTCCTGCACGCAGCCTTAGATCCTCAGGTGGATCCTGCTGTTCCAAAGTCCAGGTTGAAAACTAAACCGTGACCGTGCTTTTACACTCAGGGCCCCTCGGCTTTGGAACGGCCCCCTGAGGAGATAAGGCAGAGTCAGTGACTTCTTTTAAATCACTTCTTAAAACCCATTTTTATAGACTTGCTTTTATGTGATGTTGTAATTTTACTGCTTTTATGGGTTCAAGTCTTTATTTACTTTTTTTGCTTTGCTGTCAAAGCACTTTGTAAACTCTGTTTTTAAAAAGTAATATATAAATTGATTATTGTTATTATTTATCCAGGTTGAGGAGCTGCAGACTGTCAGAGATCAGCTGTTCTTCTCTGGCTTCAGCTCTGAGGTCAAACCCATCTCATCTGAGAGAACTGGATCTGAGTGACAACAACCTGCAGGACTCAGGAGTGAAGGAGCTGTGTGGTTTTCTACAGAGTCCAACCTGTCGACTGGAGACTCTGAGGTCAGTTCATTGACGGACCTTTGTAGATCTCATATCTATAATACAGCATTTATACCCAATTGATCTCATTTAATTCTAATTTAACATAATTCCTCTTTATACATAACTTGAATCTATTCATTAATAAATCTGTGATATTTTAAATATTCAGCTACTTGTTAAAACACATCTGAGTTTAGTTCTGGATTTCCTAAACTGATCTTCAGGACAGAGACCGGGTCCAAATAATATATTAGTACTGACTCAGGACTCGTTTTTAGTCCAACATGTCTGATTTCATATTTATCTTCCATGTTATGAGTCTGTGCTCACATGAATATTGTTGGTTATTTTCACACATGAACTCAGTTTAATTTACAGTTAAGTTTATCCTTTATCCAGGTTGGATCACTGCTATCTGACAGAGATCAGCTGTTCTTCTCTGGCTTCAGCTCTGAGGTCAAACCCCTCTCATCTGAGAGAACTGGATCTGAGATTCAACAACCTGCAGGTCTCAGGAGTGAAGGAGCTGTGTGGTTTTCTACAGAGTCCAACCTGTCGACTGGAGACTCTGAGGTCAGTAGATGGTTGGAGTCAGTCCGCGCTGCTTTCATCAGTATGTTACTAAACACAGTCAGTATCACAGATCCAGGGTCTGTGCTACCAAGCAGGATTTGTGGTTATCAGGTTAACTTCAGGTTTAGTTTTTTCAGTCCTACGAAGCTCGTCCACTTCTTAACGAGGTAAATCACCATGGTAACTTCTGATGAATGGCTAACCTGCTCCAGGTTAAGTTGGAGATCAACCCGTATCAAAGCTCCGCCCACTGACCACAGTGACTCTCCACTGTTGTGTGGTGCACACTCTCCTTAAAGGGAAGGATAAGGGAAGTTTAAATCAACGTCTGGTTGGTTCAGTTGATCTCTAACTCACCCAGAACATCTCAATCTCTCCAGACTCATCCTGTCACCAGAACACCAGATGCACTCAGTGAGACAGTGTGTGTCCTCAGAGTCAGTGTTTGTCCTCAGAGACAGTGTGTCTCAAACTAAAGCTCATTATCGAGGCCACATCCTGGGATTCAAATGTTTCTCATCAAGAATCTTCTTCTCTTCCACTCGTCTTGTTAGTAAACAACAGATTCAGATCTCGTGGCCCCGAGTTATTTATCTCGTTCACACACGTTATTATATCGTGGTCACGTAATATATTTTTACCAAATGCCACCAGGGGGCGCTGTAATTTACACATTGATACAATCCCAGATATTTTACCAGCTGTTCTTCCTGCATTTAGCAGCTGTAACTGAGTTTCTTTTATTCTGGATCTTTTGTTTGTTCTCCTCTGATTTTTATTATAGAGCAGTTTGATCCTGGTTGTAAAATATGAGGCTCTGCTGTCAGTCAAACTGTCCATGTCTGTGATTGGTCATACGCAGTAGACCCCGCCCCTTTTATGTGCACGTGCTCACACAGTGAAACATGTCTTCACCTGTAACAGCAGTAAATCCACCTCTCAGGTGTCCACTCTGCACTTTGACATGCAGAGGAAACACACTTAGCTCTTAGCGTGTTCATTCCAACACGTGAACATGAAGCAGAGAGGAAGCTGCTCCACCTCTGAACAGGACTGAAGTCCCTGCTGCTCTTTCTACTGGATGTGCTGCATCACTGACTCACAGCTGATGAAGTGAGTCTCTGGAACACTGATGTCTTCTTCTCTCAACAGGTGGAGGCGGAATCTTAGTGAAGCTGAGTGTGAAGAGGACAGTGTGTGTGGACGGAGGCTGAGCTGTGTCCTGAGGATCCAGAGGCTGAAGCAGCAGCAGCTTGTGTGTAGAGCGGCTCTGACTGGGCCTTGTTGCTGGGAGGCAGAGTGGAGACAGAGCTCCAGAGGAACCAGAGGAGGTGAGCTGCTCTGAGATCAGCTGTCACCCAGTGTCCAGTCCACCATCCTCCCTGTGTGTTCCTGTGGATGTGACACAGCATCATCAGTGGATCTGCTGCTGCTCTGTCCTTTGACTCAGTGTCTGCAGACACACTCACGCTCCTCCACCTCCTCCACTCTTTTATTCACTCACATATTCTGAACACAAACACACTCAGCAGATTGTTTCTGTTCACGACGACATGACTGCAGATCAACACTTTTCTGAATCTGTTTTGAGTGAATTTGCAGCATCTTTGTTTTCGACCTCTTCCCTCCGTTCACGATCTTTACCGCTCGTCCTCTTGAGGCCGATTGTGTTTATTCACATGAAGAATGTGTTTATTGAAATGACACAACACCAACAGAATATATAAACCCTCTGTAAAGAGTCACATATAGTGTATTTAACTTTGCCTTTATTATGTTCCACCTGTGTCCCTCAGTATGTCTCCATGTGTGTATAACCACATTCTGTGTATCTGTTTATGATCTTAAAGTTCCTGGATTCACGTCACTAATTGATTTAGTTCAACACAAAGTTCAACACATTTAAATCACTTTGAGTTCAAAATCTGAGTTTTGTCTTTGACACAAAAGATCAAAACCCTGGACTCAAAAATGGGACGTTTTCATTTCTGCATCAGGTGCAGAGCAGTGGTTGCTCTTCTACTTTTGACCCACAGGTGGCGCTGTAGTATAACAGCAGAACATCCCAGTCAAAGCCTTTATATTCAGTCTATGAGTCAAACACATGGATCATTTCCTCTGTGACAAACCAGATGTAACGAGAAGAAAAAGATCTCCGAGAGAAAAGTTCTGTTGTTTCTACTTGTCTCTGCTTTAATGCTCAATAAACATCCTTCCACCGACTTCACTGGAATCATGACTCTGGTTTTCTTTCCTCTTGCAAACAAACAGGTGGAAACATCACCTCCTTGCTGCAGGTACATGAACAAAATCACCAGTTTGACATAATGGAAACAACCAGAAGAAAAGTGAATGTCATATTTACAGAATGAAGAAGAGTCGATGAAGAGCAGAGCATTTTTAAGGTTAATTTTTTCAGCTCTACTTGTAAACGCTGTCATGTAAATAAATTGGAACTTAACCATATTTAAAATACTCATGTTTTACACATTTAAACATTTGAAGTTGGTTCTTCAGTGTTTGAGTTTCGTTCCACCACCAGAGAACTCTGTGAGCGATAAGCAGCATCAGGGGCTGATGGGTAATGTAGTCTTTAGAGCCGTGTAACTTGTACATGTAACTAACCAATTTCCATAATGTAAAATAAGAAAATTCTACACGTGGTTGAATTATTTCAATATTAACAATAGATGATAGTTATATTATTAAACACTGAATCATTTCATTTAACTCTTTATGTAAAAACTTTAGCTTCTATTTCCCATTAACATTGATTAACACAAATGAATATGATTTAATCTAAGAATAAATATTAATTATGACACATATATTTACTTATTTTACTTCCTGATACATGTGACTCACTTCCTCACAGATCTCTGTTGAACAGACGTGTTTAAAACGGTCAGAGGAAGAACGGGAAACAGCTGATGTGCCGCACATAGCAGCTTTGTACTCTGTTGTTATTTCATCTGTTGTGTTTTTGCAAAATTCCAAAAATACTTTAGATATGTACACACAGACCTCCCATCCCCTGGTGGTGAGAAACGTCTCTGCTGCCGCCACATTGAAGAGAGAGGCTGATCACTTCAGATTGTAGAAAATATCATAATTTAAAATATGTTTTGTGCTGTTTTCTGATGAAACCAGGAAACAGGGAATAAAGAGTTATTATACACAAAGCTACATTCTGAATTTACATAGAACAGCTTAGAAACTAATGTTACATCAGAAATTTTACTGGTGATATTTCTTCCAATTTAAAGTCTGTAAAAGTCTGAAAATCCACGTTTGGGTCTTTCTAACAAACCAAACTGCGACAGTCAGACATCACATTTAATCTGATTGAGGATGACGGACAGATTCACAGCCTCCTCTTGAACAACATGGCCGCTGCGTTGATGTGTGTTGGTGTGAAAATGTCTCAAACGTCGATGGAGCACGTTCACACCCTCTGGTTTCAACTCGTTGGAAGAAGTTCACTGAGCGAGATAAAAGCATGACGCTGCTCAACAGTTCATTTTTCTTTTCTCTGAGAAGTTTCCTCCCCAGTTGCTTTTATTTTTAACTTTCAAACTTTCTCCGTCATCCGACTCGTCGTCCATCCATTAAAGCAGCTTCTCAGCTTGTGCATGATCGACGGCCTCAGCACTGACCGTTCTTCTTCTTCTCTCCTCTCTGTCGTGCTTCTTCTCTTTCCGCTGTTTGCTGTGTCGCTACATTTGTCAGATCACGTGTGTTTTCTTGATTTTTTCATGCTCACTTCGTTCGGACTGATTTTTGGTGCGAACAGGCAAAGATGATGGAAAGTCGTGTCAGCGGGTGACGGTGAGGATGACGATCAGGAAGAACGACTGTCGCAGTAACAGGCCGGTATGTTTGTGTCCAGCGTGATTCCTGGTTCATACAATAAGAAATAAGAAAATCTGGAAACTGGTAACTCTTCATTTTACAGGTTTGTAATTTCCCAGTCCATTTCCTGGCAGAAGAAATGTAGTTATTAGAGCTGATTGTATGTGAAATAATAATTTCCTTAAAAGAACCGTCAAATCAAAACAAATCAATTTAATTCTTATTGGGAACTTAATTTTTCCAATGTGTTTGCATGTTGACAAATTTCACATTTTAAATATGAATCTCGAGTTAACACTAGCAACTAATTGGATTCACACAACTGGAAATTGGAAAGTGTGTGAACTCTCCCAGTTCACACACTTTCCAATTTCATTTCAAAGCTAAAATTACCCACAGTTTATTTGTATAGCATATTTCAACGAGGCAATTCAAAGTACTTTTCATAAGTTATAAGAGGCATCATGACGAATTGTCAAAGCAACATTAGACAATACCAGAAAGAAGCATTTAAAGAGAAATTAAAAGAGAATAAAATAAATGAGAAATAAACAGACTGGATGTTGAGCACAGACCAGTTGAGGACGTCGTAATTTAACGGATGTGGAGAATCTTCAATTTAATCGGACAGCGACTTGAAAATCACACTTTTAATTCAAAGAAATGTGTCCACTCCTCTGGGCGACTTCCAGCCGTGTGACCTTCTGCACTGACGCTCTGTGTCCTGCAGGTGAACATCGTGTCATGTGACGGGAAGTGTCCGTCCGCCAGCATCTACAACTACAACATCAACACGTACGCTCGCTTCTGCAAGTGCTGCCGGGAGACGGGGCTGCAGCGGCGCTCGGTGCAGCTCTACTGCAGCGGCAACGCAACCTGGGTCAGCTACAGCATCCAGGAGCCCACCGACTGCTCCTGCCAGTGGTCCTGAACACACACACACAAAGCACGATGTTCTGGTGCCTCTGCTGGCAGGGAGGTCCAA
The DNA here is from genome assembly GCA_006182925.3 of Reinhardtius hippoglossoides. NCBI lineage: Eukaryota > Metazoa > Chordata > Actinopteri > Pleuronectiformes > Pleuronectidae > Reinhardtius > Reinhardtius hippoglossoides. The sequence goes on from VCHM03000099.1 coordinate 13,922, forward strand.
CTGCAGCTTCATCGGCAGCAGTCGACATGTGACGACTTTATTTGTCATTCATATTTATAGTATTGATTTTAGCCGAGAAAAGTTTTGACGCTGCAAGATAAACATTTTACAAAAATTAAATGTACAAACTGCACTTGAAGCTGTTTACGTATCATTTTACCATCATCTGTAGTTAAAGATGGACGACATGGCTGCTTCTCTAAAGTGAAGCCAGTTGATCTTGATCGCCCCTGCTGGCTGGCTGCAGTATAATTCATGAATCTTGCCTCCTCCATGTTAGTAGTTGAGACGTCATCCATCTTTATTTTACAGTCCATGGTTCAAAGTTACTGTTCAAACTGCTGTAGCGCCACCTACCTGTCAGCCTGCACACTCTCCACATCTCCTCCCATTGTGCCTGGTTTTTGTAAATAACTAAATTTCCTAATGTTTGAAAATGTTTTACAACATCAAACACTTTGAGATTTCCCTCTTATTAAGACAATACATTGTAAATGTACTGATTCCACACATCTTTTAGATAATCAGAGGGAGTCCGGTGAATGAACTGATTTGAATCCAGCAGTATGTGGAGCACTTTATTTATTTATTGGAGTTCGACAGAGCAAAGCTGTTTTTATTTGGTGGAAACATTTGGTCCAAGCGGAGAAGAAACAAACCGAACTTTGATTTGGTTCAATTATCGATGACAGAAAACACAGGGAGAGCACGGTGGAGCGTTATAGATGCATGTTCCTCTGTGGACCAAACTTCTTTCTGTGTTCCTTCATATCAAACACTGGATATTTTAAAGTTCAAGAGGATTTGTATTATATAAATGTACATTTGCATTTTCAATAAATATTTCCTTTTGAAAAAAAAAAAATTTTTTTTTTGTCTTTTATTAAAACAGGATTTTTGAAATATGGATGTTATCCCCTTTTACTTTTTATTTTTATATTATTATTATTATTTACTCTTGGGGGAAACTGGGGAACGCGCAGGTCTTGACCGGGATCAAAAACAAGCGCTCCAGTCAGGATCAGGTTAAGTAGTCGGTCAAGATCCGACTCAAATTTAAACAAATACCACCCCAAAAAAAAAAACTGGGAACGGAAAACCTTCATTTTGGGTATGAAGGATTTGAACGGTTTTTTTTTAAAGATGAAGGGGTTCAAAGGGGAGGAGGAGCCTGAAACGGAAAATTCAACCCCTTTTTTTCACCGGGGATGAGAAAAGGAAAAAAAAGTGACGGTAGGTGAAAAAAAATTTTGAAAGTTTTACGCCCCCCTTCCCCCAAACCGTTTACACCTTGCTGATCACGACTCAATTTGTCGTTCCCCTGGTACAGAGTGGTTTTTGATGGGACCCCAGAACAATGTAAACAGCATGGGAAAAAAAGATTTAAAAAGGGGACTAAAAACGATTAACTCACCTTTTTTTTATTTTCATCAATTTTTCCCAAAGTGTTTAATAACGAACTTTTCAAAATCATACTTTCGACCTTAGGGTGTGTGTTTTGTTGTGTTTGTTTTTTTGTGGTGTGTGGTGTGTGTGTGGGGGTTGGGGGTTGTGTGTTTTGGGGGTTTTCCCTTTTTTTTTTTTGGGTGTGTTTCTTGACAGACTGGTTTGTCCTTTCCCTTTTTGGCTCAATTTTTCCCCTCTCAGTTGAAGTGAGGGGTTTTGAGGGGGAAAAGGGGGAAGGCAATTCCGGGTCACTTTTGTCTCAAAAGAGGATGCCATGAACCCTTTAATTTCAAAAGAACCGGGCCCCTCAACACAAAGTAAGGACCTGAAAACTGGAACCCCAAAACGAACCTCAAGAAACCATGAAGTGTTTTCTGAAAAAAAACTTTTTTTTTGCAGAGGTCAGGACCCATGGAAAAATCCCCCAGGGCGTTGGTCCTGAAGAGGCGGCCATGGACCCTCAAACTTCAAAAAACCTGGCCCCCTCAACCAAAAAGAGCTTTTTCTGGCCTGTCTGAAGAGGACTATTTCCCCTTGTGGGCCCCCCTGCTTAGGACCCTTTTTTAAATTTTGTGACTAATCTCAGAATCATCAAAAAGCTCAGCCTCCACCAAGAAACCCAAAACGCTCCTTAAACCCTTTTTAATTCACTAAGACCATTTTATTTGGTCGCCAAAATTTCCCCACACTTAAACATCAGTCCTCTGAAAAATGTTGTAAAACCCCCCCCCCCCCATTGGTTACCGAAATCCTTCCAAAAAAGTTTCTGGAATTTTTTGGTGTTTTAATCCCCCCCGAACAAACCCCAACCAACACCAAATATACTGGGGCCCTCCTTCAGAAAATGCCCGTGTGGACAAAACACAGGAAAGCTTGGGGGGGGCCGGGGGGGGGGGCCCCCCAAAACCGGGGCCCCCCGGGGGGGGCAGAAAAGTTTTACCCCCTTTTTGGGTTTTGTTGGGCCCCCGGGGGGTGGGTTCCCCCCCCTTCATTTTTGACCAGCCCCCATGTGGTTTTTTTTGTTCCTTTAACACTCAAAAAATTTTTTTCTCGTTAGAAAACACAAATTTTTAAAACTTTTTTTTTGTATTTTTTGATTCTATAAAACAATCCAGATTCTCGATTCTGCCCTGACATTGTTCTTTTTTTCACAATCGGGTCTGCAGGAGGTTTTTAATAACATGCTGTGTAGGGGGAATGGAACATGGATGAAAACTATGAAAAGGAAGTAAACCCTCCTCAAAGGACTACCTAGTCTACAACAAGGGACAAATGAAGGGTTAAAACCAAAGAGGTGAGGCGCTTGAGAGGGTTCCAAGAAGAGCCCCACACACCCCTCAAGGGCCCCGACCCCTTTAAACCCCCACTGACCCGCGAGCACATCAGAGTCGCCCGAAAAAGGCGCGCTGGCTTGGAAAAAAACCTTTCCGGTGCAGAATTCACTCGGCTGGCCGGGGTTTGAAAAAAAGATGTGGGTCTGCTGACTGTGCTTTCGTTAGGACTGAAACCCGGGGAAAAAACCCCACAGTCTCCCACGCTCTCCCGGGGGTTCCCTCCCGTTCAGAAGCCACGGGAAACCCTCGTGTCTGTAAAACCTTTTTTTATCTTTGACGGTGGGGAAAGCAGACCTTTCTGGATTCACCACAGGACTTGTCGAGTACAAAAGGGCATGTCAAAGGCTGCGAAACCCATCCGGGGGCGCTTTCCCTGCTCCTCTGGATAACCCCCAACCTGCGGGGCCAATCAGATCCCCCTCATTTGAGGGTCCAAATACAGGTTTCACTGACGCCCAAAGGGATCTTCAGGGGGGTTCAGGGTAAAGTGGCCGAATCATCTCACAATCAAACCCGGGCCCCCCCATCATGTGTCAAAAACCCCTTTTTCTGGGTCAGGCTAAAGTTTGGAGCCATTTTACCCAACCAAGGGGGAAGCGCCCAAGCCCGACGACCCTTAAAACCCCCCTTCCTGCTGTTTTGACAAAAAAGGGAAAAACAAAAGTACGGTGAGGGGAAAAGACTCCCGCACGCGGGGGGGCAGGGCTTCTTTGAAACTGGGGGGGGTGGGATTAAAATTGGAGGAAGGAAAAATCATGTTTACCCCAAGAAAAACCGGAGCGGGTGGTTAAGCAAGAGGCCTTGGGGTTTCTTTTGGGGGGTTTTACTGAGTTTACAAGAGATGTGTCTTCCCAAAAAAATCCGCTTTTTTCACTGGGGTTAGGGGTTTTGGGTGCGTCACATTTTTCCCCTGTTAAAACCGAGGAACACGAAAACTAAAACTTTTGGGAAAATTGGGGAAAGAAATACCTTTCCCGGATACCCCCTGATGAAACCTAAAATCCCCTCCGACAATGGATCTGGACCTGTTTTTCGCTTCCTTTACGGGCCCATTGGAGTCCAAAGAGAGTTTAGGGGCCGGGGTCCGGGGGGAAAAAACCAAAATCTCCCGAGAGTTTAGGGGCCGCGGGCGGGCCGGGGCATCCAAACATCAAAACCTGAAGAAAGGTGATGAATTTTCCGACAAACATCAAATCTTCCCCTGGATTGAGATGAAAGACCTCTCAGTTCACAGCAATGCAAAAATTTGATCTCAAAGAAAGATCCCAAAAAACTTTGAATCCATGTCACTTGGCCCCTGGCGATGTCAGGGGGTTCTGGAGGTTGGGGCCGGATAATTCAACACACCCGGGTCGACAAGACCCGCTGTGAGGAACGCAGGAAAGGCTCTGTGGTCCCGAAACAAAACGTTCAACAGGGGATGAGTTTCTTCAAATCATCAGTGTTAAAAGGCCCATTTTTTGGGAATGGGCTGATGGGCAACCTGTTGGCGCCTTTTTTTGAGGAAGGTTTCCTGGTGTTTGCGGGTTTTTTTTGGGGGCCCCGCTTCCTCCCAAACCCAAAAACTGTAGACGAAGTTAGGTTTTGGGTTTAGTTAGGGAAATTGGCCCGGCCCCAACCCCAAAATAAAATTTTGTGTTGTGTTTGTTTTAACGTAGTTACTTAAATATATTAACATTTTTTGTAATTTTACATTCTCATTGTTCCATTTTCAAAAGAGCAACTAACAGTTTTGGAGTGAAAACCAAGTGTCACGTGCTGGATCTGCCTTATTTATTTATTAAATAAAAGGGGTGTCAAAAAAAGTGTGTTTATTTTAAAGCATTTGCTGCCAGAATGAGCCCTCCTGGCTTTGGTCCCCTGGTCAAAAAGTAAAAAATCCCCTAAAAACAAATTGGGGCTATGTTCAAAGTCCGAAAATTTTGGACCTTTACCTTTGCCACCGAACTAATGATTTTCTGTCATTTTGAAGAACGTTTTGGGCCAAAAAAAAAGGATTTTTGAGGGTTTTTTAAATTTTGAGGCAAAAGGGGGTTTTTTCCGGGGGGGGCACATGATAAGTTTTATGAATGTTTGTTTTTTGATTTTTTAAAAAATTTCTTTTAATTGATCGGTGGTTTCGACCCAAAACCCTTTTTGGAATCGTGGGCCCCGGAAGTCAGACCCCTCACCTGAGAAAAGGATTAAGGAAACCCCGAGGATCAGGGGGGAAGCGCTTTTTTGGATGGAAGTCCAAAAGTGATGGGGAAATTGGGGCCTTAAAACCTTTTTATTTTCCCAATTTTTGGGTCTTATTTATTTAAATTGTCTAGTTTGCTTTTCCGTCCCCCAGTCATCTGTCATCACCCGCCTGCGTCAGTCCCCTCATCAAATCCTTCCCGCATCACCTCTCCTGAGCCCCAAGAAAAAGTCGAAATAAAATTTGGGCTGAGGCCGAGCACTCGTCCTCCTCAGGTTTTAAGAATAAGACCGTTCTTATTGAAACACGTTGGACAGTTGATAAGTATAGAAACAAACAGGAAGTGACTGTCAGGAGCCATCCCTACTTTAAAACAGTGTTTAATTACACAACCTGCTCGGTGACCAACCACCAGAGAAGAAGCTGATGAAGGAAACAATGGTCCAACATGTCTGATCTGATATTTATCTTCAGGTCACAGACTAGACTGAGGTCAGCAGCATGTTGAGAGTCTGTGTTGACATGATGATGATCCACAACAACAGGAGGACACATTCAAATATTCATATTTCTTTATCCGGTTGAAGAGCTGCAGTCTGTCAGAGATCAGTGTTCTTCTCTGGCTTCAGCTCTGAGGTCAAACCCCTCTCATATGAGAAAAACTGGATCTGAGCTACAACAACCGCAGGACTCAGGAGTGAAGGAGCTGTGTGGTTTTACAGAGTCCAACCTGTCGACTGGAGACTCTGGGGTCAGTTCACTGACTGACTTTTGTAGATCTCATATCTATAATACAGCATTATACCCAATCGATCTCATTTAATTCTAATTAACACAATTCCTCTTCATACAAACTTGAATCCATTCATTACTTAATCTGTGACATTTTAAATATTCAGCTACTTGTTAAAACACTGAGTTTAGTTCGTGATTCCTAAACTGATCTGCAGGACAGAGACCGGGTCCAAATAATCTATTTTTCCTGAATCAGGACTCGTTTTAAGTCCAACATGTCTGATTTCATATTTATCTTCCATGTTATGAGTCTGTCCTGACATGAATATTTGTATGTTATTTTCACACACGAGCTCAGTTTAATTTACAGTTAAGTTTTATTCTTTATCCAGGTTGGAGGACTGCAGACTGTCAGAGATCAGCTGTTCTTCTCTGGCTTCAGCTCTGAGGTCAAACCCCTCTCATCTGAGAGGACTGGATCTGAGCTACAACAACCTGCAGGACTCAGGAGTGAAGGAGCTGCTTGATCTACAGCAGAGTCCAACCTTTCGACTGCAGACTCTGAGGTCAGTAGATGGTTGGAGTCAGTCCACGCTGCTTTCATCAGTATTTTACTAAACACAGTCAGTATCACAGATCCAGGGTCTGTGCTACCAAGCAGGATTTGTGGTTATCAGGCTAACTTCAGGTTTAGTTTTTTCAGTCCTACGAAACTCGTTTACTTCTTAACGAGGTAAATCACCATGGTAACTTCTGATGAACGGCTAACCTGCTCCAGGTTAAGTTGGAGATCAACCCGTACAAAAGCTCCGCCCACTGACCACAGTGACTCCATTAGGTGGTTACAGCAGGTCCATATCCCAAAATGCATAATGTAAACTGAACATCTTGAAACAGTATCCATCACAATAATAGTAAATAAGCCTTTCTAAGCAGAAATAAGGTGCTTTGCAGGTTCATATCCATAAACATAAACAGCCAGATGAATCTGGTAAAACAGCATCCACCAGATTAACAAAAAATGGGCCGACTCATGATATTATCATAAACAAGCCAAAATAAGGTGCGTTATAGCAGGTTCATGTCCATATTTGTTAAAGGTAAAAACTAAAACTCCAGACAAACCAAAAGTGAGCCTGCTGAACCATAAAACAGATTTGTAGTCTGTGCATTTTCAGTTTGATAGCATCACATGCCTCAGTCAGGGTATTTTACCACTACACAACTATCTTACTTATCAGACCTCTGTTGTTTTTGAGCCTGTTTGACTCAGTGAGAGAAATTACATTGCCTTGATTTGGCAATTTCAACATAGTTTGGCTGATAAGTAGTAAGGGCAACCCTGAGACACTTCTGTAGCTTTTCAATGGTCATGGAGCAACGTGCCCTTGTTTTAATTGCATTCATGTGAGAAAAGCTAGACTCACACGTGTAGGTGGATCCAAACATTGTTAGTATTAGCAGCGCCACTTTCCTGATTGTGGGGTACTGGTGTTGGCTAACATGGTTACACCAAAAGTTCACTGCACCCTCAGACAGCAAGTGCTGCTTTAAAGCAAATGAGGACTGGACATCAACCATTTCCATCTGAAGGATGCTCTCATCAATGACATTACCTCTTTTGCTTTTACACAGAAGTCTGCCTCAGGTTTGATGGAGAATGGGTCACGAGCAAACTGCAGTACCTCAATAGGAATACTGAAGCCTTGGAATCTCTCAGTGAAGTTATCAGTCAGTTTCTCATGAAGTTTGTCATGACTGGCGTTATGTGTGCCCCAGGTGCTGCACTCAAGAATGCACAGAGTTGTGAGAAGTGCAGCAACCTTTCTGCCATTAGGTCTGACGTGGAAATCGTTAACTTTGTTTTGAAGGTGCACAGCCTCTCAACCAAATCAGCGATATACTTTTCCCGCCCCTGAACTTCCAGATTCAAAGTGTTCAAGTGTCCAAATATGTCACACAGAAAGTGGACTTCTGCCATGAACTGTTCATCCAACATGCGCTCCCAGAAGTGTGCTGCACGTTTGTGTGCTGCCCGTTTGTGTTTACACGTGCGAAGGAAAGACAAAATCTCCTGGCGGAGTTCACAGAAACGGTCCAAAACGTTTCCTTTGCTGAGCCACCTGACATCACTATGACCCAGCAAGTCAGTGTGCTCTGCAGATGCGTCAGCAAGCAACATACGGAAGAGGCGATGTTGAAGACTGGAGGTTGAGCGGATGAAATTCACATTGTTCATAACAGTGTCCATGGTGTTTTTCAGATCGCCGCAGAGCTTTGCGCACAGTACAGCCTGATGAATGATGCAGCCCTTTCACTCTACTCTCATAGCCGGAGCTCCATCCGTAACCAACAAGCAGACTTTTTGTAAATCCAGTTCATGCTTATTAAAAAACGTGACAATCTTTTGAAAAATCACTTCACCTGTAGTGTGTCCCTCCAGCGGAACGAGCCCCAGTAGTTCCACCCGAAAGCGCACTCCATCATAAAACCTCACATATATGCACAGCTGGGCCATGTCGGTACAGTCAGTCGATTCATCCACAGCATAGGTTTTCCAAAAGCTTCCCTGCGACATCCGTTGCCAGTAGCTCCACTCTGCGGAGAGTTGATGTGTCCGAGAGAGGCACTATTTTAATGGATGAAGTGACGCTTTCCTTCACTTTTTCGTCAACAATCATTTCATCAATAGCTGCAAGCATGCAGTCTTTAACAGTCTCCGACTCGGTAAAGGGCCTCTTCTGTCTGGTTAGTGTCCAGGCTACGTCCAGGCTACGCGTAGAGATGCTATCATGGCTCTCTCTTATTCCGTGCAAAAGTGACCTCGTTGAAAAGATGCTAACAGTCCATTTACTTTCCTCCTCCGTTCATCCAAGCCCTCGGGAAAACTGTTAGAAAATGAGCCATGATTCGACTTGTAGTGCCTCTTCACATTGTATTCTTTCATCACAGCAATGGATTCGCTGCACAATAAAACTGTCCATGTCTGTGATTGGTCATATGCAGTAAACCCCGCCCCCTTTATGTGCACGTGCTCACACAGTGAAACATGTCTTCACCTGTAACAGCAGTAAATCCACCTCTCAGGTGTCCACTCTGCACTTTGACATGCAGAGGAAACACACTTAGCTCTTAGCGTGTTCATTCCAACACGTGAACATGAAGCAGAGAGGAAGCTGCTCCACCTCTGAACAGGACTGAAGTCCCTGCTGCTCTTTCTATTGGATGTGCTGCATCACTGACTCACAGCTGATGAAGTGAGTCTCTGGAAACACTGATGTCTTCTTCTCTCAACAGGAAGTGATCTTTGTGGAGCTGAGTGTGAAGGACAGTGTGAAGTGCTGAGTGTGAAGAGGACAGTGTGTGTGGACGGAGGCTGAGCTGTGTCCTGAGGATCCAGAGGCTGAAGCAGCAGCAGCTTGTGTGTAGAGCGGCTCTGACTGGGCCTTGTTGCTGGGAGGCAGAGTGGAGACAGAGCTCCAGAGGAATCAGAGATCAGCTGTCACACAGTGTCCAGTCCGCCATCCTCCCTGTGTGTTCCTGTGGATGTGACACAGCATCATCAGTGGATCTGCTGCTGCTCTGTCCTTTGACTCAGTGTCTGCAGACACACTCACGCTCCTCCACCGCCTCCACTCTTTTATTCACTCACATATTCTGAACACAAACACACTCAGCAGATTGTTTCTGTTCCCGACGACATGACTGCAGATCAACACTTTTGTAAATCTGTTTTGAGTGAATTTGCAGCATCTTTGTCGACCTCTTCCCTCCGTTCACGATCTTTACCGCTCGTCCTCTTGAGGCCGATTGTGTTTATTCACATGAAGAATGTGTTTATTGAAATGACACAACACCAACAGAATATATAAACCCTCTGTAAAGAGTCACATATAGTGTATTTAACTTTGCCTTTGTTCTGTTCCACCTGTGTCCCTCAGTATGTCTCCACGTGTATAACCACATTCTGTGTATCTGTTTATGATCTTAAAGTTCCTGGATTCACGTCACAAATTGATTTAGTTCCACACAAAGTTAAACACATTTAAATCACTTTGAGTTTAAAATCCGAGTTTTGTCTTTGACACAAAAGATCAAAACTCTGGACTCAAAAATGGGACGTTTTCATTTCTGCATCAGGTGCAGAGCAGTGGTTGCTTTTCTACTTTTGACCCACAGGTGGCGCTGTAGTATAACAGCAGCACATCCCAGTCAAAGCATTCAGTCTGAGTCAAACACATGGATCATTTCCTCTGTGACAAACCAGATGTAACGAGAAGAAAAACATCTCCGAGAGAAAAGTTCTGTTGTTTCTACTTGTCTCTGCTTTAATGCTCAATAAACATCCTTCCACCGACTTCACTGGAATCATGACTCTGGTTTTCTTTCCTCTTGTAAACAAACAGGTGAAAACATCACCTCCTTGCTGCAGGTACATGAACAAAATCACCAGTTTGACATAATGGAAACAACCAGAAGAAAAGTGAATGTCATATTTACAGAATGAAGAAGAGTCGATGAAGAGCAGAGCATTTTTAAGTCTCTGAGGAAACGTTCATAAATATTTTACCATATTTAATAGAAAACTGACCAAAGGATGTTTTATACAAACGTAGATGAAGATTCTTCGTCTGTCCAGTTCGTGAATTGTTGCTAAAATAATTTCTAAAACAATGATGTAAATCTGTTTGTATGTTCTCGACCACCAACTCAGAACAACCACAAGGGGGAGACTGTAGCAGGCCTCTGGGAACAGCAGCATGCTGGGAAATAACTGCTGATGGGAGGTTCACAGCAGAGACAAGTGACAGGAAGTGTCTGAGAGATGATGTCCTGAAGACAGTGGACATTTTGGGCCTGTTGTGTTGAACAGTTTGTGTTATTTTGTGGAGACACTTGTCTGAGTTTATTTCCAAGCCCGTCTCAGTTCTTTGTGACTTCAGGATAAGAAATGTTTGACAGAGTCAGTTCCTGACAGGCTCAAGTTCTCACTGTACGGAGAGGTCATCATGTGACTTTGTTATGATCATCAACACACGTGTGTCAGTGTAACATGTGACTGTGACGCCATGTTCATGAACACGCTGCTCTAACATCTGTCCAGCAGATGTTGAAGCTGTGAGGTCCACTTCCTCTGCACCAGAGTGAGACCATCATCTCTGCATGGAGCTGTGCACGAGGCTGTTGTCATGGTGACACAGACAAGACACAAAGTGTGAAGAACACGTCGTCCAAATGATCCGTTCAAATTCCACCAAACATATTTATGGGATATATTTTATACTTATGAAGAAAAGTTTGATTTAAATACAAATTCTCAAAACTTGACTGAAAAGGAGCAGAAGGAAGAATAATCTGATATAATCTGCTGCTCTTTCACAAGACGTTCATGACAAAGTAGTTTCAGGTTTAGGTTAGTTTCAGTCTAGGGTTGGGTTCCGATAAGGTTCATGTCTACATTAGGTTTAACTTTGTGTTAGGTTTAACCGCTTTCTCTCCCTCTAAGTATATAATATGTATTTAACATCTACTTTGAGTTTTTAGATTGATCCATGTCCCAGCTGCTAACATGGAGGAGGTAGGGTTCATGACCTATACCGCAGCCGGCCACTAGGGGGCGATCCAGATGTTCAGATCCGTGTCACGTCATAATGTGACTTTTCAGATCAGTAATGAATGAAACGTTGTTAAAACACAAGTGAAGCCTCCTTCCAGTCAGAGTCACGTACACAAGCAGCTACAGTTTTCATTTATAAACCATCAGGAGGAAACCATTGGACTTGACAACCTGCAGTGAGACGAGTGCAGGGACCGTCTACAAAGTGCAAAGACAAAAACACACACTGAAAAACATTCAATAGGTTCAGTCCTGTGGAGTGTGGGGTCACCAAATCACTTCACATGTAAATGGTCTGCCGTATGTTGGAAAAAAGATGCTCTGGCATAAGGTTGAGGATTTGTTACCACGATTTCATAACTTTCACTCCTGTGTCAGCGAAATTAATGTCTAAATTACTAATTACCTTTTAACCAATTGTTCCAGTGTACACAGATGTATGTGTTCCCGTGTGTTGGAACCTGGCGATACTCTGAGTTCCCGTAGCAGGAGGGAAGGTTAAGGACTACACATAATACTCTGTTCCCAATATATAGAGATGGATCCAAGGAGCCAAACAATGGAAAGACTGGGTTTGTTGTACCAGAATTCAATATAAATATAAAGGAAAGAACAGCACATCACAGTATATACAGTTGAGATGTTCGCAATAGCAATGGCATCACAGTGGACAGAGCAAAACCAGATTAACCAGGTTCAGACTCACTATCAGCATTGGTATCATTACAGTCATCCCGCAGCAGAGCAGATACACTGTATGAAACATACCAGACACTATTCAGACGACATCACACCAACAGAAGTCCGGTTCATGTGGATCCCAGCTCACTGAGCATCGAGGGCAATGAAATGGACAAAACAATGTTTAAAACAGGAGAGAATCATAGAGGAAGCTTTCAGTGAGGCCCAAGCTAAAGCAGGAATTAGAAGCAACATCATGACAGACTGGAAAAACCATGAGGGAGGAAAATAATCATCTATATGAAATAAAGCAAAAAGTGGGAGGAATGAAAACAGTCTTTGAAACAGCAGAGAGCAAACAGTCACATCAAGGTGAAGATGAGGACTCACAGGATTAAACACAACAATCATTTAATATCATCCATCAGTGTGAATGTGCATCAGAAATATAAAGAGAAAGAGAAAAGCTACAGAAGCAGCTGAGGAAATGTTAAACCTAAAGAATCTGTTCAGTATTGAGGAAGCGAAATATAAAGTTTGAGTTTTTAAAAGAAACTGGATCAATGAAGAGGATGTAACTTGAAGGGTTTTATGTTTATATTCATGTATATCTGCAGACCAAACACTCCAGCACAGTAGGTGGCGCTAATGCACCTTTAACGTTAGGCGACACCCTCCATGAAAGCAGAGATGCCCCCCCCCCCCCCCCCCCCCCCCCCCCTCACGCTCTGGAGATTTCTGTGTTATTGTGAAAGAGTCTGAATGAAGAATCTCCTGCTGCGTCCTTCATGTGTGAAGAAACTAAAATCCAGACCCAGAGCTCTGGACATCCTCCGGAGTATATGTCTGAAAACGGCTCATGTGAGGGTGGAGGGATCAATGTCACATGTTGCACGTAGAGGAGGGAGAGACAGAAGAAGGAATCATGAGGAAACAAAGTATGAACAAGTAGAAACATGTTTTACTCAATAACGTGGGAGATGATAAAAGAAGGAGGCATGAATCCTTCAGTATTATAACCAGAAGAGGAAGAACGGACTTTAATCGATGATTCACAGCCCAAAACTCAAACTCTCTGTCTGATTATCAGGAGAAGACGTTTAAAAGAACAAGTCTGGTGATATGTTATATTTTTCTTCTTGTTGATATGAACATATTGTGTGTGCATCCACAGCCGGACACATCTCATGTGTTTGTGCCATCGAACCTGTTTCCTCCTGTGAGCGGCTGTTTCAGGAAGCTCCACTCCACAGGACAACGTGCTGAGTTTCACGTTATAACGTGATACAGATCTTCCCATTCTACAGTAAAGAAAACTGTGATTCATACAATGTAGATCAAACACACGAGAGCAGGGGTCACCAACCTTTTTGAAACTGAGCTACTTCAAAGGTACTGAGTAGTACGAAGGGCTACTTGTTTGATTCAAACTTCCTGAATAACAAAGTTGCACAGATCACCTTTTAATAATAATAATAATATATGTGAAGAGACAAAAAAAATCATGTCAATGTTAATTATTCCTCACAATAATTATTAACAATGATTTCCACATAAATGATGGTAGGAAACAGATATATTAAACCATGCAACATTTATTTCTGTTAATCTGTTTCAACATTTGAAAGTCAGAGGTATCACATCTCTGATATTTTTGTAAATATCTTTCTTGACAGTTTTGTATGAATAAGCACATTTGTAGCATTTTGTTAAAAATCACACCTGTTATATATTTTTTTGCAAATTGTCACTTCAAAAATCTTTTAGGAAATCATTAACTGTCATACCTTCAAATCATGTCTCGTTTGTACTAACCACTACCATTGTAACATTTTGGAACAAATCATGAAATCTGTCCCATGTTTATACAAATTATCAGTTATGTAAAATAAAAAATAAAAACTCTTTCACATTTTTAAATGAATCCTATTACATTAGTACTAATCACCAAATCTGTAGCATTTTTAACAAATCATAACATCTGTTACACTTTTTGAACAAATTATTTTTCACATTTTTGTGCAATATTTGAGTTTAATGTTGTCATTTCAATGAAAACACGTTATCTCTTTCTTTGTCTGTAGATGTCTGTTAGTGGGAAGCCTGGCATTGCACCCTGTTCACCAATGTACTGTAATCTGGTGTATAATTTGACACTGCAACTCTGAGTGAGCCTTGTAGATGTGCATCAGTAAGGCGTGTTCTGTGTTTGTTCTTGATGAAGTTCATGTTAGAAAAGGCTGATTCACAGAGATAGGTTGAACCAAAAAGGCAGGCAACAGTCATAGCTGCTGTGCATACACCTTTGTACTTTTCTGTGTCCACAAGGCACCAAAGGTTTGGAGCAGACTGATGGGTTTTGAGGTGGAGGTCATTTTGCAACGTTACGATTTCAATGTCCACCTATCCAGCATCCAAGTTGAACATAGCACTTAGTTGCTCAGCAATGCATGTCATGTCCACTTGCATGAAAGGATTTTAAATGAATGACACACATGGCTCAAGTTGATCAAAGTCACAAAACCTGTTCTCAAACTCTTGCCCTAGTCTGTTTATGACTTGAGAGGACTTTTCTACAGCTTTGTCAAAAGCCAGAGATGCAGAAGCATTGTCATGCAACACTGACTGTACGGAGGGAAAGTGCAGCACTTTTCTTCTCTGTAAATGTACAGAGAAAAGGTTCATCTTAGCTCTCAAAGCGACAGTCTTACCCTTGCCTTGCAGCTCACAGTTCAAATGGTTCAGTTTCCCAGTGATGTCCGTTAAAAATGCAAGGTCAAATATCCACTCAGTGTCCTCGAGCAGCGAGGCGTCTTCCCCTTTCGATTGCATGAACTGTTTGATTTCGCCCAAAAGTGACAAAAAACGCTGCAAATTTCGTCCCCTGCTGAGCCATCGGATTTCTGTGTGAAGTAACAGGTCACCATATTCAGCTGACAGCTCCTCCAATAGCACCTTGAATGTCCTGTGTTGTTTGGCTTTGGAGCGGATGCCATTTATGATCTTCACGACAGGAGTCATCACATGATCAAAGCCGGTTACTTTTGCACATAGCGCCTGCTGGTGAATGATGCAGTGGTAATGTAGAAATGTTGGGAAGTCTGGGTCACCTTTGCATTGCGCAATGAAGCCTGCATGCCAGCCCGTCATGGCGGGAGCCCCGTCTGTTTCTAATGGTACCTTTTTCTCCACGAAGAACCTCTTCACCGCATTGTAGATGTCCATTCCCCTCGTTGTTGTCTTCAGGGGCAGAAGTGTCAGGACTTCTTCTTTTGTGGAGAAATCATCAAACACCATTCGGATAAACATCATCAGCTGAGCTGTACTGGTGTTGTCCACAGACTCGTCGCACTGGATGCGAAACCACCTGCACTTAACCAGATCCCGGTCCAGTTGCTCCGTCAAGTTTTCGGACATAGCCGACACTCTTCTAACCATCATACTTGCCCCCAGTTGGACATCGGAGAGAGCGGAGATGGCATCGGGACCATTCTTCTCGTCTTTGAACACAGTGTTTGCAACTATCATCATTGCTTCTTTCAAGACCCCCCTGTCCGAAAAGGCTTTCTTGTTCTTTATCAAACAATGTGCAGCTCTAAACGAAGCTTCAGTTGCTTTTTGTGATTTTATCGTTTTATCGTTATCGTTCGCCCAAAGCTGCCTTTAAGTCACGGGCTTTTTCTGTCCGTAGTGCGCTGCCAGGTGGGTAGTTAGCATGGAAGCTTTTGTGACACGTACTGAAGTGTCTCTCCACATTGTGCCGCTTTGTCGTCGCAACAGTTGCCCCGCAAATGAGAATAGTATGCTTTCTTTCGCTTTTCTGCCATGTTTTCTTTAGTTTGGGGGGTAAAAACCACATCTAGCTCACCACCGTTGCTGCTCCCGCTAGCTTGTCTCAGCATAGAGTGAGATGGCGGTTTGACTTTTTTTTTTTTTTCAAATTTCAGTATTTCTTTTTTTTCTTCATTTAAAAATGTTATTTTTAGAGCATGCCCTGCGGGCGACCAGATGCTGCACTACAGGAAAAATCACTAGGATTATTTTATATTTAATTCCAAAGATGGATCCTTTCACCTGAGTCTTACACACTGCAGCTTTAACTGGTCTGTGAGCAACTCTCATATCTACTGTAAAGAGAGAGAGGAGGAGCCTGAGAACAAGGAAGTGTCAGACTCCATTTCCACCTCGATGAGCAGAAGGAAGAAAAGTGAGCAGGTGAGTGTGAACACAACTTTCTGAAGGTTTTACTGTCCCACTCTCACACCTGCTGTTAACATCCGTCTGCTGATCACACGACTCTAAGTTTGTCAGTTCACACCTGGTGACAGACGTAGTTTCATGTGATCGGATCCCCAGAGACAGATGTGAACAGCAGCTGTGGAACAAAGAGCCTTCAAAGGACTAATTAACAGAGTTAACTCACAGCTTCGTGTTTTATCTTCATCACATCTGTTCATCAAGTGTTTAATAACAGAACGTGTTTTCAGAATCATACGTTACAGTCACCTTAGCTGGTGTGTGTGTGTCTGTGTGTGTGTGTGTGTGTGTGTGTGTGTGTGTGTGTGTGTGTGTGTGTGTGTGTGTGTGTGTGTGTGTGTGTGTGTGTGTGTGTGTGTCCTCGCTTGGTATTTTTGGGTGTGTTTCTTGACAGACTTGTTTGTCCTGATTCCTTTGAGTTCACAGTGTTTTTCCTCTCAGACTGAAGATGAGTGGTTATGAGGAGGAAGAGGAGGAAGAGGAGGACAGAGCAGAGTCTCCAGGGTTCAGCTGTGTGTCTCTGAAGAGTGACTGGTCCATGGGACATCCTCTCAACTTCAGTAATGAACCTGGACCCTCACACACAGAGTAAGAGACTGTTTCTACTGTGACCTGCTCTGAAGAGGATCTAGTTTCCTCTAGTGTGGCCCCTGCATTAAGACACAGCTTCATTGAAGTTGGTGACTAATCTCTCAGAATCACTCAAAGAGCTCAGACCTCCACCAAGAACCAGCACGCTCCTTATGAAACCACTTTGAGATTCACTAGAGACTCATTTTTATTTGGATCTGCACCAAATTTCACACACTCCCCCCCCCCCCGATCTGGTTCACAGACCACATCCTTCCACCAAGTTTACTGGTAATCTCTTCAATGGTGTTTTATAATCCCACTAACGTACAAGCATACTGGGTGAAAACAAAACCTCCTTGACAGAAGTAATGACAACCTGTGACTGTGACATGTGAGTTATCAGGAAATGTCTTCACAGAGAGAGGAAGAGGAGTCATTTTTCTGAGGAGGAGCAGTCGTCCTGCTGTGCTTCGTGTCAGGACGTCCTGAAGGATCCAGTCTCCACCAGCTGTGGACACTGGTTCTGCAGAAAGTGCATCACCTCATACTGGGACCAGTCTGGTTCTTCAGGAGACTCCTCCTGTCCCCAGTGTGGACAAAGATCCAGAACAGGAGCTGGAGCTCAGACAGCCGGTCAGAGCAGCACTGTACATGTGTCCTCTGATGTCTTCACTTCTGACAACAGCACATGTAGTTTTATTTTGTTCCTTCAAACAGCATCAACATTTAACATCGTTATAAAAGCACAAAGTTAAAAAGCTTTTATTTTCTGTAGTTTTTCTGTATCTGATGAAAACAATCAGCAGATTCTCAGATTCTTTCTCTGACATTGTTTCTTGTCTTTCAGCAGATCGTGGTCTGCAGGAGGTTTTAGATGAACATAAGCTCAGTCTGAGGAGGAGATGTGAACATGTGACTGAAGGAACTGATGAAACAGGAAGTAGAACCCTCCTCAACAGGATCTACACTGAGCTCTACATCACAAAGGGACAAAGTGAAGAGGTTAATACTCAACATGAGGTGAGGCAGCTCGAGATGGCTTCCAAGAGGAAGAGCCTCCACGACACTCCCATCAAGTGCCACGACATCTTTAAAGCCTTAATTGACCAGCAGAGCAGCATCAGAGTCATCCTGACCTACGGCGTCGCTGGCGTTGGAAAAACCGTCTCGGTGCAGAAGTTCACTCTGGACTGGGCAGAGGGTTTAGAAAACCAAGATGTGGGTCTGCTGACTGTGCTTTCGTTCAGGGAGCTGAACCTGGTGAAAGACCAGCAGCACAGTCTTCTCACGCTGCTCCGTGTTTTCCATCCAGCGTTACAGAAGCTCACGGCAGAGACGCTCACTGTCTGTAAACCTTTGTTCATCTTTGACGGCCTGGATGAAAGCAGACCTTCTCTGGACTTCAACCACAGGGAGCTTGTGTCTGATGTCACACAGAGGTCATCAGTCAACGTGCTGCTGACAAACCTCATCCGGGGGAATCTGCTTCCCTCGGCTCTCGTCTGGATAACCTCCAGACCTGCGGCGGCCAATCAGATCCCTCCTGCATGTGTTGACAGGGTCACAGAAGTACGAGGCTTCACTGACGCCCAGAAGGAGGAGTACTTCAGGAGGAGATTTAGTGATGAAGAGCTGTGCAGCAGAATCATCTCACACATCAAGACGTCCAGGAGCCTCCACATCATGTGTCAAATCCCAGTCTTCTGCTGGATCAGTGCTACGGTTCTGGAGCACATGTTGACCACAGACCAGAGAGGAGAGCTGCCCAAGACCCTGACTGACCTGTACTCACACTTCCTGCTGGTTCAGACAAAGAGGAAGAACAACAAGTACGGTGACGGACATGAGACGACTCCACAGCAGCTGACGGAGGCTGACAGGGACGTTCTTCTGAAGCTGGCGAGGCTGGCACTTAAACATCTGGAGGAAGGAAACATCATGTTCTACCAAGAAGACCTGGAGCGGTGTGGTCTTAATGTCACAGAGGCCTCAGTCTACTCAGGAGTTTGTACTGAGATCTTCAGAAGAGAGTGTGTGATCTTCCAGAAATCAGTCTACTGCTTTGTTCATCTGAGCGTTCAGGAGTTTCTGGCTGCAGTCTACATGTTCCACTGTTACACCAAGAGGAACACAGAAGAACTCAACAACTTCTTGGGAACATATGGGAAAACAGACCGTACCTTCTCCCTGGATGACCTCCTGAAGAGAACCATGGAGAAATCCCTCACCAGTAAAAATGGTCATCTGGACCTGTTTGTTCGCTTCCTTCACGGCCTCAGTCTGGAGTCCAACCAGAGAGTCTTAGGAGGCCTGCTGGGTCGGACAGGGAACAATCCAAAGATCATCCAGAGATTCTTATTGGGCCTGCTGGGTTGGACAGGGAACAATCCAAAGATCATCAACAACCTGAAGATGATGCAGAGTGGTGGCATTTCTCCTGACAGAAGCATCAACATCTTCCACTGTCTGACTGAGATGAACGACCACTCAGTTCATCAGCAGATGCAACAGTTCCTGACGTCAAAGAACAGATCGAAGAAACTCTCTGAGATCCACTGCTCAGCTCTGGCCTACATGCTGCAGATATCAGAGGAGGTTCTGGATGAGTTGGACCTGAAGAAGTTCAACACATCAGACCAGGGTCGACGGAGACTGATCCCAGCTGTGAGGAACTACAGGAAGGCTCAGTGAGTCCAGACATGATCAATAACATGTTCAATCAGTGGAGATGAGTCGTTTTTCAAATACACTCAGTGTTAGATGGTTCTCATTGTTTTGGGCAGCATGGTGCTGCAGTGGTCAACACTGTTAGTGCAGCCTTTCTGTGAGGAGGATGTTCTCCTGGTGTCTGCAGGGTTTTCTCTGGGTTCTCCAGCTTCCTCCACAAACCCAAAGACATGTAGATCGGAGTTAGGTTGATTGGAGACTGAGTTTCAGTGTCAGCTGAGATTGGCTCCAGGCCCCTGAGACCGCTAAAGGATAAGTGGCTACTGGCTAGAGTGTGTGTGTGTGTATTTATACGTATGTATACTTAAATATATGTATCAAAATTAACGCGGGATGATTAGTTTGTGGAATTAACGTGTGCATTATTTTAACGCATTAACGCATGCGCAGAGGAGCCACTCCATGAACCCATAGCCACACAAAATGTGAAGAAATCCCCTAAAGACAGACTTGAGACTTCATGTTCAAGAGGCCATAAACATGTTGTGTGACCTTGACCTTTGACCACCTGAATCGAATGAGTTCCTCTGTCAGTCTAAATGAACGCTTGTACCAAATCTGAAAGGATGAGGAGTTTTTAACATGTTCATGAGGCAAAGAGGGGATTTACCAGGGTGAGGGTCACATGGTCACGTTTTGTATCAATGTTGTGTTTTCTGATTTTATTCTAACAGATATTTTCTTTAATCACAGACTCGGTGCTTGTGGACTCTCAGAGACTCACTGTGAAGTCGTGGCCTCAGCTCTGAAGTCAGACCCCTCACATCTGAGAGAACTGGATCTGAGTGAAAACTACCTGCAGGATTCAGGAGTGAAGCTGCTGTGTTCTGGCCTGGAGAGTCCAAACTGTCGACTGGAGACTCTGAGGTCCTTAAATCCTTCTTCACTTTTCCAACTTTCTTTCTTATTGGGTCATTATTTATTTAAATTGTCACAGTTCTGCTTTGCTCACTGTCCCTCAGTCATCTGTCACTCACCCAGCCTGTCAGTCACGTCCACCTCATCAACCCAACTCCATTCACACTAGACGAAAAGCCGAATTTTCGTCACTGCAAACGCCTGCAAACTCTTGACCTGGAAACATCGAAGCACGTGATGTTTGGGGCGTCAGGTTGAGGACTTCTAGGTCCTACATCTGCCAAAAAACTGAAATTTCAGGGAAAACGAGACACAAGGTGGATTCCACTTGTCTGTTTAACCAGTTAGACAGTGCCCACATTAGGCCTTTGGGGTTTTACCTCATCCTTTAGTGAGTCTGAGAGCTTTGTTCATGTTAAAGTACGAAGCAAAATAATCTCTCGCTTCTGAAGAGCCTGAAACAGTTTCATTCAACGTTCATCCCTTTTCTCCATCAAGCATCTAACTTTGCTAAAGACGGTTTCAGACACGATCTCCAAAGGACGTCTGCAGATCTGGGTCCGTACTTTCTCCTGAGTTTAGTCTTTCACACATGAACAACGCAGCAGGAGATTCTCTGCCCAGACACAGACATCTCCGGAGCGTTCAGGCGAGTGGGGGTGCAGCAGGAGGCAGGAAGTAACGTATAACAGGCGTCGGCCCTCATCACCACAAGCTAACTGACACAAATTCTTCTTTTCATGCAGTGTCACCTGCACTCACCTGCTCCTGATCACTAAGAAAGTGTCAGTAAATAACATGTGGACTGAGGCCGAGCACTCGTCCTCCTCAGGTTTTCAAAATAAGACACATTCTTATTGAAACACGTTGGACAGTTGATAAGTATAGAAACAAACAGGAAGTGAGTGTCAGGAGCCATCCCTACTTTAAACAGTGTTTAATTACACAAACCTGCTCAGTGACCAAACACAGAGAAGAAGCTGATGAATGAAACAATGGTCCAACATGTCTGATCTGATATTTATCTTCAGGTCACTGACTGCACTGAGGTCAGCAGCATGTTGAGAGTCTGTGTTGACATGATGACGATCCACAACAACAGGAGGACACATTCTAATATTCATTTTTCTTTATCCAGGTTGAAGTACTGCAGTCTGACAGAGATCAGCTGTTCTTCTCTGGCTTCAGCTCTGAGGTCAAACCCCTCTCATCTGAGAAAACTGGATCTGAGCTTCAACAACCTTCAGTACTCAGGAGTGAAGGAGCTGTGTGGTTTTCTACAGAGTCCAACCTGTCGACTGGAGACTCTGAGGTCAGTTCACTGACTGACTTTTGTGGATCTCATATCTATAATCAGAATCAGAATGTATTTATTGCCAAGTAGGTTTACACCTACCTGGAATTTGACTGAGGTGCATACAATGAACATAAAACATAAAAACACAATAAGTACTTCACATAGAAAAAAACTAATATAAAATAAAAATATATAAAAGATAAAAAAGTAAAATGAAAAATGAAAAACAGGAGTGCAATGTAAATGTGCCATATGCAATGTGCTATAATGTAATGTGTGTTAATGTAACACAGACTTGAGGCGGGGGGGGCGGGATAAGAGTCCAAGTCAGGTGGGGGTCCCGGGCCTTGTTGATAAGGCCAACTGCAGCCGGGAAGAAGCTGGTCTTGTGGCGTGAGGTTTTGGTCCTGATGGACCGCAGCCTCCTGCCGGAGGGAAGCACCTCGAAGAGTTTGTGACCCGGGTGGGAAGGATCGGCCACAATCTTACCTGCACGCCTCAGGGTCCTAGAGGCGAACAGGTCCTGTAGAGATGGCAGATTGCAGCCAATCACCTTCTCATCAGAACGGATGATACGGTGCAGTCTGCCTTTGTCATTGGCAGTGGCAGCAGCGTACCAGATGGTGATGGAGGAGGTGAGGATGGACTCGATGATGCAGGTGTAGAAGTGCACCATCATTGTCTTTGGCAGGTTGAACTTCTTCAGCTGCCGCAGGAAGTACATCCTCTGTTGAGCTCTTTTGGTGAGGGAGCTGATATTCAGCTCCCACTTGAGATCCTGGGAGATGATGGTGCCCAGGAAGCGGAAGGACTCCGCAGTGTCGACTGGGGAGTCTCTCAGGGTGGTGGGGGTGGGTGGGGCTGGGTTCCTTCTAAAGTCTACAACCATCTCCACTGTTTTCAGAGCATTGAGCTCCAGGTTGTTCTGACCACACCAGGTCACCAGATGGTCAATCTCCCACCTGTAGGCGGACTCATCCCCACCAGAGATGAGCCCAATGAGGGTGGTGTCGTCCGCGAACTTAAGGAGTTTGACGGACTGATGACTGGAGGTGCAGCTGTTGGTATACAGGGAGAAGAGTAGAGGGGAAAGAACACAGCCTTGAGGGGAACCGGTGCTTAAGGTCCTAGAACCAGAGACATGCTTCTCCAGCCTCACGTGTTGCCTCCTGTCAGACAGGAAGTCTGTGATCCACCTGCAGGTGGAGTCAGGCACACTCAACTGGGCGAGCTTGTCCTGTAGCAGAGCCGGAATGATGGTGTTGAAGGCAGAGCTGAAGTCCACAAACAGGATCCTGGCGTAGGTTCCTGAGGAGTGCAGGTGCTGGAGGATGAAGTGAAGGGCCATATTTACTGCATCGTCTACAGACCTGTTGGCTCTGTAGGCAAATTGCAGGGGGTCCAGGAGAGGGTCAGTGATGGCTTTTGTCGTGTTTTTTTATCCTGAAATATGAGAAGACATTGGTTCAACAAGTATTTATTCAGAAGCAATGAAAAAGGTACAGCATAACTATGTGCACATAGCTATGGGCACTCAATACACAGCCTCGGCGCTCTAATAGCACGGGGTAGTCAAGAGTCGCCCCGAACGGACGGCGGGTTCAATATTTATAATAGTAGGTCAAACTTCATTGGTCAATGGCGAGGGGGAGTCACGTGGTTAGTAGCACAGGCATGGTCCCAGCCTCTTGGCACTGGAATCCACCAATGATGAGGAACCGCTCCCAGGTTCGCCCCTCCTTTGACAGTTGCTGGGAAAATCTTCACATTTCTAACAGTTTGGTTTGGTGTTTTAAAACAAGCCTTGAATCGGCTGGGAAAATCTTCACATTTCTAACAGTTTGGTTTGGTGTTTTAAAACAAGCCTGTCCTTCAGACCCTAGTGGCTGCTGCTTGAATTCTTTCTAAGGGTACGTCACAGCTTTTTAAGAAAAAAGGGCCTTCATGTATATGTGATGTTTGAATAAAGCTAATGGTGTTTAGGCTGTAATATACTAAGTTAGGAATGAGAACAAGTTAAAGTACAGTGTATTGTATGCCACAGATGTACAGTCTTCTCAAGCAGGCATTATCAGACAGGTGCAAGACTGAACTGCGATGTGACGCACACACACACACTAACCAAGGCCACACATTCCCCATATTCAGCCCAAACTGCCCCTGCCCCCACCCCTGTCTAACATACTTCATTTGTTTAGAGTTCAGTTTTATTGCCATCTTCACAGACACACACACATTAATTCCTTCTGCTAAGGTACAAACATGTTGTGCGTAAAATCGATCCATTTCGGGGCTATAGTGTCTAATTATATTATTAAAATCCTAACACTTTGAGGTGGAACAGCACAAGGCGCTCAAATGCCTTCATCAGCACAGAGGTCAGGGCGACGGGTCTGTAATCATGGAGTCCAGTGATCTTTGTTTTTTGGGGGACAGGGGTGATGGTGGAGGTCTTGAAGCAGGCTGGTACGTGGCATGTCTCCAGTGAGGTGTTAAAAATGTCTGTGAACACCGGAGACAGCTGATCAGCACAGTGTTTCAGGATTGATGGAGAGACAGAGTCTGGCCCGGCTGCTTTGCGGGGGTTCTGTCTCCTGAAGAGTCTGTTGACGTCCCCCTCCAGGATGGAGAGAGTCGTCACTGTGGTAGGGGAGGAGGGAGGGGGCTCTGAGGTGGGCAGTTGTGGAAAGGCGCAGGCCTTTGCTATGGTGGGGGAAGTGCAGTTGATGGGCTGGAGGGTGGTGTCACGGGGGATGGTGTCAGGACTGTCCCATTGTCTTTCAAAGCAACAGTAAAACTCATTCAAGTCGTTTGCCAGGCGTGGGTTGTTAGTGGAGTGGGGGGCTCTAGGTTTACAATTAGTAATCTGCCTAAACCCTTTCCAGACAGAGGCAGAGTCATTGGCTGAGAACTGGTGTTGGAGTTTCTCAGAGTACAGACGTTTAGCTTCTCTCACCTCCTTGCTAAACCTGTATTTTGACTCTATGAACCTGTCTCTGTCCCCACTCCTGAACGCCTCTTCCTTCTCCAACCTTAACTTTTTGAGTTTGGCTGTGAACCAGGGTTTGTCATTGTTGCAACACACCCTGGTGCGTGATGGAACAAAGCTGTCCTCACAGAAGCTGATATAAGAAGTCACAGCCTCTATGTACTCGTCCAGACTGTTTGTAGCAGTCCAAGCACGCCTGAAGATCCTCCACAGCTTCACTGGTCCACTGCTTTGAAGTCCTCACAACAGGTTTGCAGAGTTTTAGTTTCTGCCTGTATGCAGGAATCAAATGGACCATGACGGGGTCCGAGAGTCCCAGTGCAGCCCGGGGGACGGCGTGATAGTCACTGCTTACTGTGCCTATCAAAGTATAATTTAACATAATTCCTCTTCATACATAACTTGAATCCATTCATTAATTAATCTGTGACATTGTAAATATTCAGCTACTTGTTAAAACACTGAGTTTAGTTCTGGATTTCCTAAACTGATCTGCAGGACAGAGACCGGGTCCAAATAATATATTTTTACTGAACATGTCTGATTTCATATTTATCTTCCATGTTATGAGTCTGTGTGACATGAATATGTGTCTATTATTTTCACACATGAACTCAGTTTAATTTACAGTTAAGTTTTATCCTTTATTCAGGTTGGAGAGCTGCAGACTGTCAGAGATCAGCTGTTCTTCTCTGGCTTCAGCTCTGGGGTCAAACCCCTCTCATCTGAGAAAACTGGATCTGAGCTTAAACAACCTGCAGGACTCAGGAGTGAAGGAGCTGCTTGATCTAAAGCAGAGTTCAACCTGTCGACTGCAGACTGTGAGGTCAGTAGATGGTTGGAGTCAGTCCACGCTGCTTTCATCAGTATTTTACTAAACAGTCAGTATCACAGTACAGATCCAGGGTCTGTGCTACCAAGCAGGATTTGTGGTTATCAGGTTAACTTCAGGTTTAGTTTTTTCAGTCTTACGAAGCTCGTCCACTTCTTAACGAGGTAAATCACCATGGTAACTTCTGATGAACGGCTAACCTGCTCCAGGTTAAGTTGGAGATCAACCCGTATAAAAGCTCATCCCACTGACCACAGTGACTCTACACTGTTGTGTGGTGCACACTCTCCTTAAAGCGACGGATAAGGGAAGTTTAAATCAACGTGTGGTTGGTTCAGTTGATCTCTAACTCACCCAGAACATCTCAATCTCTCCAGACTCATCCTGTCACCAAAACACCAGATGCACTCAGTCAGCTTCCTGAAGATAGGTCCGTGTGTTTTTATAGAGTAGTGATGTCAGAGGTTTCCACCACAGTGAGTGTCCTCAGAGACAGTGTGTGTCCTCAGAGACAGTATGTGTCCTTAGACAGTGTGTGTCCTCAGTCAGTGTGTGTTGTCAGAGTCAGTGTGTGTCTTCAGAGTCAGTGTGTGTTCTCAGAGGCAGTGTGTGTCAAACTAAAGCTCATTATCGAGGCCACATCCTGGGATTCAAACGTTTCTCATCAAGAAGCTTCTTCTCGTCTTGTTTGTAAACATCAGATTCAGATCTCGTGGCCTCGAGTTATTTATCTCGTTCACACACGTTATTATATCGTGGTCACGTAATATATCTTTACCAAATGCCACCAGGGGGCGCTGTAACTTACACATTGACACAATCCCAGATGTTTTACCAGCTGTTCTTCCTGCATTTAGCAGCTGTAACTGAGTTTCTTTTATTCTGGATCATGTGTTTGTTCTCCTCTGATTTTTATTATAGAACAGTTTGATCCTGGTTGTGAAATATGAGGCTCTGCTGTCAGTCAAACTGTCCATGTCTGTGATTGGTCATACGCATAACCCCGCCCCTTTA
>VCHM03000100.1:0-37500 GCA_006182925.3 Reinhardtius hippoglossoides
AAATTATTTTAATCACACGTTTGTTGTCATGACAACCATAAGAACTGTAATTTTATTGTAACAGTAATTTTTTTGTTGATTTGCCACAAACACATAAAACAGAAAAACTTGATGATAAATCTATAATGTGACCGACAGTCTGTACAAAACCTTTTAAGAATATAGTATTTTTCTGAACGTCGTCTGAGAAACAGTTTGTTTCTTTTCTGATTTGATTTTTGATGTTGAAAAGTGTTGAATCAGCTGTTTCTGTAGTTTTATGCCAAAACAATTATTTTCTTTATAGTTTCAGAAACACTCGATTATTTCAAGACTGAAACTAAATATATTTGAACTGAAAATGTCGGACTCAGGATTAAATGACGTGTTCAGCCTTTATGATGCAGTTATTGTTATTTACAGGATTTGGTCGTACAGAGTGTCACGTGTTTGTTTACGTCTCACAACAACTCGAGTTTTCAAGAATTATTCAGGACAGGATATGAAGCTGTTTAACGATATGTAACCAGTTTCACGTTAAAAATAAATCAAGTAGAATGAATAAATACAGGAAATTGTCAAATTCACATTCACATCAGGAGCATTAGTTCATCACGTTCAATGGGAATAATATTTCCGACAAATTTATTTGACTAATCAAGCTGATCGTCATTAAAACATCGTTTCCACGCTGAGGCTCCAACGCAAACATAATCTGGACGATTTCTCGTCTCCAGGTTCGAAAGCAGAGATTCGTGAAAACAATGTAAATCTAATGTTTGTCCTCAGACGTGATGAGATGAACGGGAACTTTTATTTATTTATCGATTTCTTTTGTGACGTGAGGAAGAAAATAATAAATCAAATGTCACCACTGATGAAGTATTTAAAATTATGAATATCCTTGTTTCTTAAATGTACACGTCAGCGTCCATTCATTCCAACAGAGGGCGCTGCAGTGTTGAGTGTGTCCCCAGTATCTGCTGCTCCAAGGGTTCAGGGCTGAAGCGGAGCCGCGAGGCATCATGGGTAATGGTGCAGCGAGGCATCATGGGTAATGGTGCAGCGAGGCATCATGGGTAATGGTGCAGCTCCCCGGGGGCCAGGCGCGGCTCGTCGCTGCTGGAGTTCACGGTGAAGCTTCCCCAGTCGTAGGAGGAAGAACTGGAACAAACCGGAAACTGGCGATCAGAACAGTTCAAGATTCCACCTGTCAATCAAGGTGTTGTTAAGACCAAACATTTGGGTCAATGTTGTTTTAAAACAGCAGGGGGCGCCAGAGCCTAACAAAACAAGACCTTTTTATACTTAAACATTGTGTATTGTTAAAAACGTCAGTACCTATTCGTCTGTAGTGCTACAGGATCCCGGTGCTTCTTCTGATTCGTCCCACTCACAGATCCTCGGCACTGAGGTTCATAAGAATAATAATAACCACTAAGGTTGATTCTAGAGCTGCTGTGTTTCCTGTGTGAACATCTAACTTCCATCATTTGGACCTTCTCCTTCCAGCAGCTCTTCAATACTCTCCCATTAGCATCTGTTCTTACCCCCCCCCCCCCCCATGTGCGATGACATTAACGTCCCCACAAACCAACACCCTCCATCCTTCAGTTTGTGTTCGCTGATCCAACTCTACATTCATACAAGTAATAAGTCAGAGTCACATCTAACAGTAGCAGTACAAGCCTCATGTTTCCATATAACATCTGGTTTACTACTTTAATCTTCTTTATACACTTGGAATTCTAATCCATTGGCTAATAAACTCCCAGCATTCCCTTGTAGTCGGAGAACATTATTCAAACTACTGAACCAAAGCTCCTGATAGTTTGGACCCTGAGGTCATTCCTCTGACATCAAGATGATGGACAGCTGCCTTTACTATTACGTTTACATTGAACCTCCATTGTAGCATTTAGCACCGCAGCTATGAAAGTGATTCTTCAAGTTAACATTCACTTTCCCTCAGGGTCTTGATTCTTTTGTGACTCGCTGTTCGGTTTCTCACTTAAAATAGAGGAATTATTACCAGAGACGATGTTCGTACCTCGCTGATGCATTCTGGGGAGGAATGCTCCACGCTAAGGTCATCGTCGCTGTCGTAGCGACGGGGATTGTCGAAGAAATACCCGCGAGAGGACAGGATGTGGTTTGGTATCCCGGAGCTGCTCTGTGGGTCAAAATACAACTTTAAATGAGATGATTTCACTTCAGCCTGTAAACGTAAATTCATCAGATGTTAAAGTTCTGTTGTTAATGTTAATATTTACATGTTGAGCGCTGATGATTCTAAAGTGACTGAATAATTAAAGATAATCATTTTACTACACGCTGGTTTTGTCATGTGCAGAAGTCAAAGGTCATCTGACCCCGTCAGGAGGACTGACCCTGTCCTGAGGAGGCCGTCGCACCCTGAAGAAGAAGACAACCAGTGAGGTGGGCAGCAGCTCCCAGACGAACAGAATCACCCCGAACACCACGTAACCGGCGTCTCCCAGTGACGACCGCAGGTCAGCCTGGAGACACAGGGCAGAGGTCAGAGGTCGCAGGATTAACGAGGTCAGTGTTGGCGCTGTGGCGACCTCACCTGGTCTGAGACGTTGTACCAGTCGAAGTCAAAGGAGTTGATGGTCTCGATGTCGGTGAGGGCGAGCACCACCAGGTTGTAACAGGCTCGAGACGCATACAACAGCACCACCGTGATGCCGATCAGAGTCACCTGACACACCGACGTCCCCTGCAGACACACACGGTCATTACATCATTAAATGATCATTATATTTACAGAGGGTCCTCGTGTGTGAGGCACGTGAAGTTTCTCTTCTCTATCTTCTCCACTTCACCTTTGACTCCAGGTAAATGTTGGCCAGCGACATCTTGGCCACCTTGTAGAGGCAGACGGAGAGCGAGATGGCGCAGAGGA
Source organism: Reinhardtius hippoglossoides (assembly GCA_006182925.3). Taxonomy (NCBI): domain Eukaryota; kingdom Metazoa; phylum Chordata; class Actinopteri; order Pleuronectiformes; family Pleuronectidae; genus Reinhardtius; species Reinhardtius hippoglossoides. The sequence goes on from VCHM03000100.1 coordinate 2,906, forward strand.
CAAACAGGCTGTCGTTAATGGTGACCCTCACCAGGACGATGGTCTTAACGTCGGCGGCGGTCATCTTGACCAGCAGGGCGCAGACCAGGTTCACCACCAGAAAGAGGAGACTGGCAGCGAGGAAGACGAGGTACAGAGGAAGTCTGGAGTTTGGAGAAAGCAGCAAGTTAATCATCTTATTTGTAATATTTACAATATATAAATAATTTCTATAAACTTCTACTTTAAGATCTGAAACACACTTTGATCTGATTCAGTCTTGAAGTTCAAACCCTGACGTTACCTGTACTTCAGCAGCGCAGGTGTGTACTTTGACTTCGCCTTGAAATAAACCTGAGAACAAAAGAATCATTCCATTAAAAACTCACGAAACAAAAACTGATTTTTCCTCAAAACGTATGAACTCAACAACTTCTCCGTGATATTGAGACTAGTTAGAAAAAGATTTTGCTCCTGTAGCATCAAACAGCACAAAGTCCTTCTTTTCACCGTTAGTTTGATTCCCACAGGTTCATGAACATGTTGGCAGGTGTTCACCAGAGACCACAACTATGAGTTCTTCTTCTTCTTCGTTCTGACCGAGGAAAGAAACTCTCTCACAACCTTCATCAGGTTCGATGTGCGACGATTGAACCGCTGACTGATCATCGGACGACCCGCTCGACCTCCTGAGCCGCGGCCGCCAACATAAACCAGAGGAGATCTTGTGCTTTATATCATTCGTCCATCGTCTTCATCTTATCACAGGTCGGAGGTCAGACGTCTCTTCAGTCACACTGTCCAGCTCTTCCTGGTTGATCACGATGCCTGATGGGATACGTAGTCCGGACTACATGCTCCACCTCAACTGTTCCCAGTGGTTCTGCTCGGGTCCAGACTCAGCAGCTTGTGTTCTCGACCTTGTTGTCACGTCACCGACTCAGAGTCTGTGACCACAGGTGAAGGTCGGAACATCTTCATGTACAACGGACAGCAGACGACATTGAAAGGTTCATGAACGCAGAGCGGCAGAAACACGGCAACAGTTTTTAACTTTGAATTCAATCCATTCCTAAAGGTGTCGTCACCATGGAAACCAGACACGTTGGGTTCGACTCGTCTCTCAGGGACAGTTTGAAAGCTGCTGATGAAAAAGCTCGTCTCGACTCAACTCTGTTTCAGCTGCAGGAAGCGACCAGAGGCAGCTGAACAAGGCGGGGTTTATATCCACGTCACTGCTGATTGGACGACACCTCTGAAAGATACACAACGTTCAACGTTGGAACTGTAGAAAAACATTTTGAGAATGAAAATGTCAAACGAGAGCGTAGACCGACAATGGACCAATCACAACAGAGTGGTGCAGCTGACCAATCAGAGCAGACTTTATCAGGAGGAGGGTCTTAAAGAGACAGGAGCTGAAACCAAGTGTTAGAGACAGAGGCTGAAAAGAGGAGCTGCAGCGATGTGAGGACAGTGTTTGTCCCACTGTCCTCACTGAAGTGTCCTTCAGCCAAGTTATGATTATTATGAAGTGTTTTCTGAACATTAGAGCATTTAGAGACACTAAATCAAACTTTGAGCCTGAACAGAATGTTGTCAGTGACTCCAGGGTGGAACCAGCAGAGCTCACCTGGGCGCAGTAGAGGTTCATGAGGCTGAGCGTGAAGAACTGCAGGCAGACGGGGAAGCAGTAGAGCAGCCAGAAGGCGAAGGGTCCCAGAGCGTTAGCGGTGACACAGTCTCTGAAGTAGAAGGAGAAGAGAAGGGCGCGCAGGGCGGCCCACAGCAGGCACAGGAACAGGAAGGCCGTCTGGTAGCTGAAGCGTTTGTGTCGGTACCTCAGCACCAGCCACAGCTGAGCGTAGATGAAGGCGAACAGCAGCGAGTAGAAGATGGTGTAGGCGATGGTCAGACCCAGCTTCACATAGGGGGGGATGGCCGGCGTGATGGTGGGAGGGGGAGGGAGCTGGGAGCCGTTGCCGGCCTGATGCTGCTCCTGTTTCTCCTCCATCACCTCCCCATTCATCCCCCTGTGTTCCCAGGCGGGGGGGGGGGGGGGGGGGGGGCAGAGCAGCTGATCTGAAGAAGAAGAAGAAACGTGTTCGTCGCTCGATCCTTCAGGGTCTGACTCACAGGGGGAGGAGCCTCCCTCTATGCCGGTGACTCCTGCAGCTCGATTGGTGCTGGACAGTCACATGATCCTGCTCCTCAGCACGTGATTGGTTGAGCTGGAGGAGGATGCTGCAGAGAGGAGAGGGGGGAGGGTCTCACACAGTCACACACACACACACACACACACCACACACACACACACGCACACACACACACACACACACACACACACCCTAACTGTAATTATTAAGAACAGTAGTGATGGTCAATTATAAATGATTGATGATGAAACTTTGATTAATTATTAATTATTGATTGAAAACTAGATGAATGAGCAAATTATTCATTTAAAACCTTAATTAAAAACTTATCGCTCAGACGTCAAGTTTTTTCTCAAGAAATCCTGATTTTCATCTCATTTACAGTTATATTTTCAGAAAGTCCTTTATTTTTTTCTTAGAATATGACCCGACTTTCTCCTCCTCTTCCTCCTCTTCCTCTTCCTCTTCCTCTCTTCTTCTTCCTCTTCCTCTTCTTTCTCCTCCTATTCCTCCTCTTCCTCTTCCTCCTCCTCTTCCTCTTCTTCCTCTTCCTCTTCCTCTTCCTCTTCCTCTTCCTCCTATTCCTCTTCCTCTTCCTCTTCCTCTTCTTCCTCTTCCTCTTCCTCTTCCTCCTTTTCCTCTTCCTCTTCCTCCTATTCCTACTCTTCCTCTTCCTCTTCCTCTTCCTCTTCCTCTTCCTCTTCCTCTTCCTCTCCTCCTCCTCTTCCTCTCCTCTTCCTCTTCTCTTCTCTCCTTTCCTTTCTCTCTCCTCTTCCTCCTCCTCTCTTCCTCTTCCTTTCCTCTTCCTCTTCCCTTCTTCCTCTTCCATTCCTCTTCCTTCCTCTCTTCCTCCTCTTCCTCTTCTTCTCTCCTATTCCTCCCTCTCCTTCCTCTCTCTTTCCTCTCCCTTCTCTTCCTCTCCTCTTCTCTCTCTCCTTCTTCCTCCTTCTCTCTTCCTCCTTCCCTCTTCCTCTTCTCTCCTCTTCCTTCTCTTTTCCCTCTTCTTCCTCTTCCTCTCCTCCTTCTCTTCCTCTCCTCTTCCTCTCTCTTCCTCTTTCCTCCTCCTCTCCTCTTCCTTTTCTTCCTCTTCTTCCTCTTCCTCTTCCTCTTCCCTTCTTCCTCTTCTCCTCTTCTTCTCTTCCTCCTCTCCTCTTCCTCCTCTCCTCTTCCTCTTCCTCTTCCTCCTCCTCTTCCTCTTCCTCCTCCTCTTCCTCTTCCTCTCTTCTCTTCTCTCTTTTTCTCTTCTCTTCCTCCTCCTCTTCTTCCTCTCTTCCTCTTTCTCTCTTTCCTCCTTTCCTCCTCTTCTCTTCTCCCCTCTTCTTCCTCTTCTGCTTCTTCTTCCTCTCCTTCCTCTTCTCCTTCTGCTTCCTCTTCCTCTTCTGCTTCCTCTTCCTCTTCCTCTTCCTCTTCTCTCCTCCTTCCTCCCTTCTCCTCTTCCTCTTCTTCCTCCTCCTCTCCTCCTCTTCCTCTTCCTCCTCCTCTTCTTCCTCTTCCTTTTCCCTCCTATTCCTCCTCTTCTCCTCTCTCTTCTTCCTCTCCTCTTCTTTTCTCTCCTCTTCCTCTTCCTCTCTCCTCTTCTTCCTCTTCTCTTCCTCTTCTCTCTTCTTCTTTCTTCCTTTTCTTCCTCTTCTCTTCCTCTTCCTTCCTCCTTCCTTCCTCTTCCTCTTTCCCCTCTTCCTCTTCCTTTTCCCTCTTCCTCCTCCTCCTCTTCCTCCCTCTTCCTCTTCCTTTCCTCTTCCTCTCCTCTCCTCCTCCTCTTCTTCCTCTTCCTCTTCTTTCTCCTCCTATCCTCTTCCTCCTCCTCCTCTTCCTCTTCCTCTTCTTCCTTTCCTCTTCCTCTTCTTCCTCTTCCTATTCCTCTTCCTCCTCCTCTTCTTCCTCTTCCTCTTCCTCTTCTTTCTCCTCCTATTCCTCTTCCTCCTCTTCCTCTCGTCCTCCTCTTCTTCCTCTTCCTCTTCCTCTTCTTCCTCTTCCTCTTCCTCTTCCTCTTCCTCTTCTTCCTCTTCTCCTCTTCCTCTCTTCCTCTTCCTCCTCTTCCTCTTCTCTCTTCCTCTTCCTCTTCCTCTTCCTCTCTCCTCTTCCTCTTCCTCTCCTCTTCCTCTTCCTCCTCTTCCTCCTCTTCCTCCTCCTCTTCCTCTTCCTCTTCCTCCTCCTCCTCCTCTTCCTCTTCCTCTTCCTCTTCCTTTTATTCTCTTATTATTTTCATTAGTACACAACAGTCATATTTGATATAACTGGAGATATATTTTAATAATATATTTTACAGTGATGAATGAATCGAAGAAATGAAAAAGGATGAAGCTGAACAGTTACCATCTGTGTACACTAGGTGGAGCTGTTCACTCTCCTGAGTCACAGTTACTGTTTAAATCTATAGAATGAATCATCTGTCAGTTATAATATATATATATATATATATATATATATATATAATATAGGTATAACTTGTAATGGAGTATGTTTACTTTTGCTTCTGATACTTTTAAGTGTGTTTGATTAAATGTACATACACATACTCTTACCTTCGATACTTGTACTTGTGATAATATAACTTGATGATCATGTAGTATGAAGTAAAAGTACTTCTACTGAAGTAAACCGGACTGTTGGAGACTTTTATTTTGAAGTTAAAGTTTGTATCCCCCACCCCCTTCCTCTCTCTTCTTCTCTTCTGGGCCCCTCTCCTCCTCCTCCTCCTTCAGTCCGCCCCTGGACGCCTCTCTCTCCCGGCTGTTCTCACCTCCTCTCCCGGCTGCTCCTCTCTCCTCTCCCGGCTGTTCTCACCTCCTCTCCCGGCTGTTCTCACCTCCTCTCCCGGCTGTTCCTCTCTCCTCTCCCGGCTGTTTTCTCCCCCTGTCCTCTCCCTGCCGGCTGTCCGTACCTGCTCCGGCGTACCTCTACCCGGCTGGTTCTCACGTCCTCTCCCTGCTCCCCTTCTCCTGGTGTTCTGATGACCGGACCTGGGCTGAGGAGTGACCGGTGGTCGGTGTCTGCGCCTGTGAGTCTGTCATGATGAGCCGGCTCTGGCTGGGACTGCTCCGTTCGGATCTGCACCGGCCAGAGCTCCGCCGTCGACTCACCGAGTGCGTCGGACGGAGAAGTTCTGTTCTTCAAGAAAAGTTACAGTCAGGATCTTTATGTGAGTTCATACTTTATATACATTTATATATATGTACTTTACACGTTTACACGTTTACACGTTTATACTTTATACTTTATACATCTATATATATATGTACTTTATACAATTATACTTTATACATATATGGATCATTAACTAGTTTTATCATCACAGGACAAGTTTTATTCAAATGAAATGAATTCATAAAAAAGTTTTAAATCCATTGAAATTCAAATAAAGTTTGATTTTGAGTCGGTAAGATTCTGTCACTATTGAATATGAATCATTTCATTCACAAAAATGAGTTTGACTTCATGTAAACACATAAAGACTTTACGTTGGTATTTGGCGAATAACAAACATAAGTAGAAAAAGGCTGAATGACAAGTAAGTTTTTAAAAGTAAGTTGTGAAAGAACCAGAAGAAAATCAGATTTAAACGTACAAACCTAAAAATAAAAACGCGTGTGATGTTAAAAGGTTGAAAAGCTTCTTCTTCTGTTCTCATTACTTTCACATTTGAAATCGTTTATATTTTAGAGATGGGTTCGGGTCTCTCGGATTCTTATTTAATCATCAGTTATTGATCCTGTTGTCACTTCTGGTATTGATCTGCATTTTATAACCTCCTACAAAATAAAAGACTAGATTAAAACCCTTGAATATAATTTATTTAACTTCTTTGATTCAACTGTCACCATCTTTAAAAGATAACTGGGATTTTTAGCTATATATGATTGTGAGGTACACAAACAGCCAATCAGCTGCTGTAAAGAAACACGTCATTTATCTTAGATGTAATTTTCACTGTTGACAAATTGTTGTTATAAGTACTTGATGACATCATGACAGAATTCAAACCGACACAGACTCCAGTGAAAACAACACACACACATGACTGATGAAGAAGTTAAACTGAAGCTTCACGTGTTTGTTGTTTCCTTTGATCTGTTAGTTCTGGTTCACGTTGTAGTTTAATCTAAAGAATCGAGTCGGACCACGTACGTCGGGCGGGGTCTACCTATACCTGACTCTGATTGGTTTGTAGACGAGTCTGACGTGGGCGTGTTGGGGGGGAATAGAATTTCTGTTTGAATGGAGAAAAATAATCAAGCATTTGGTTGCCATGGTAACATCATGGTGGTATTACTACCAGCACCAGCACCTTCAGGTGCAGAACTACACTACTCCACAGTACTACAGTACTACAGTACTCCACAGTACTCCACAGTACTCCACAGTACTACAGTACTACAGTACTACAGTACTCCACAGTACTCCACAGTACTCCACAGTACTACACTACTCCACAGTCCCTTCTTCTTCTTCTTCTTCTTCTTCTTCTTCTTCTTTCTTCTTCTATTGTTTAATTCTGTCTCTACTTCCTGTGATTGGTCCAAAAGTCCAAACCAACAGAACCAGGTTCAGTTTGACCCAGACCCAGAACTCCTCTTCTGCTCTGAGGAACCGTTCACACTGAACTGAAGAGTCTGAAGCTCTGAACCCAACCAGGTGTAGATGGAGACTGGGGGAACTGTTCATTTCTCTATACTTTCTAAGGTCTTGACCTTTTATGTCATGATTTGGATCTTAAATTAAACTGAATGAAATACCTTGTATTTCATGGATCTTTTTGCCATTGATGTTCTGATTGCTGGATGAAGTTGGTGCTTAAAGTTCTTTCATCTCTTCTGAGAACATTGATCGTGTCGACCTGATCGATGGTTTCACTGACGCTTCAACTCCTTTCACTACATTCAAATGTGAAGCTTCAACACTTCCTGGTTTCACTTCAGTTTCAGACAGAACACATTCAGGTAATCAGTCTGTGTGTGTGTGTGTGTGTGTGTGTGTGTGTGTGTGTGTGTGCGTGTGTGTGTGTGTGTGTGTGTGTGTGTGTGTGTGTGTGTGTGTGTGTGTGTGTGCGTGCGTGCGGTTGTGTGTGTGTGTGTGTGTGTGCGTGGTTCGTGCTGATGCTGTTCTATTGGGACTTTACGCTGTTTACAAATGGAGTGTCTGTGTGTGTCTGCTACTTTGTTTGATTTGTGGTGATTGTTGTGATTAAATGTGTGTGAGTGTGTGTGTGTGTGTGTGTGTGAGTGTGTGTGTGGTTGGCTGTTAGTTCAGAGGTGTTGATTCTCTGTTGAAGATGTGAACAGAGGCTGGAATGTGAGTCAATTAAAAAGCAGTATATATAAGCCTTTTATCAGCTGACACACACACACACACACACACACACACACACACACACACACACACACATGTGATTGTTAATCCTGATTGGAGCATCTACAATAGAAGAACACGGACACACTTTAATGTTTCCTGTCACCGTAGAACTTCATCATTTTAACTGACTAAGTTCAAATGATCAACTTTTTCTCTTTTCACTGTTTTTTCTTGACGCTTTGATTTGTCAGTTTTTTTTCTTCAGCTCAGTCACTTCACCATTGCCCCCCCCCCCCCCCCCCCCCAGTTACAATAACAACACACAGTGGGGGGTCAAACTGGTTTCTGTTGTTGGAGGGTAAATCTTTTAAAGCTGCGTTCACATGTTCTGTTGCTTTAACCCGCAGGACCCTGAGGCCAACACTCAAACAATGTTTCTTAAAAAACAGTGAATGTCTGAGTCTGAATATGAGTTTAAACATTAACCAATGAAAGAAAAACACGATTCAAAGGAAGTGAAGTAAATCCCCAGAATATGAAGGAAGTTAAACAAAGAAAGATGAAATAATCAAATGCTGAATGAGTTTTAGTAAAATCAGAGATGAAAGTTTACAATTGGTCGTGTTTATTACAGTCCTGCGGCTTTATTTATTAATTTTTCTGACACATTTATTACTGATGGAAATCGTACTTTCAACAAATAAGATAAAAAAATTCTGAAACTGATCCGACCTTTAAACCAATATTTCCGAGAAAGTGAATAAATGAATAAAATAGAAAGAATCTAAGATGTGTAAGTGAAATAAAATGAAATAAATCATTTTATTCTGTCTTTATTATTTTGCACCATGTAAGATTGTGAATGTGTTCTGAAGAGCTTCCGAGTTCCCCCCCGTTCACACAGGGTGCAGCTGTAATGTGGGTCTGTGAGGGAACTCCCTCAGGACGACATCCTGTGGGCGGGTTCCTCCTCGGTGATTATCAGTCCTCCACTTCTCTACAGCTCCGTCCTGGACAGTGAAACCTGGGCTCGGCTCCAGATCCTCAGCAGAAGCTTCTTCCGCTCGTATATTCGCTGGAGCTCCGACAGGAAGTTCAGCACATCTGGAACATATAGACCTGAGACATCTGTCCTCCAGAGCCAGATGGCAGCTCTCAGGGTGTTCCCTCCCACCGCCGTTCTCACACTGATAATGATGATGTCAGGGGTCAGACATGTGTGATGTCAGCGGCGTCCTGGCATGTTTCCACGAGTAGGACGCACATATGATTTCACACACGCGTGTTCTTATTACATGTTGAGTCGGGTGATCAACATCGGAAGGTTCCACAAACATTATCAAACTTTTTCACTTTAACTCATCAAATACAAAATAACAAACTCAAGTCAAACTTCATGAAAATCCACGTTTGTCTCTAAACACAAATCAGCAGGTGGCGCTGACACTCCAGTCACTGCCATTAAACCCCCGAAGAAGAGCCAACAGTTCTCTCACACGTATTTCCATCGTACCCTGGTTCTCACCCCGTATCACCGCGGTAACGGTCGCTAGGTGTATTGGTTTTGGTGTTCGTGGCGTTTGGACTGGGACCCTGCAACCTGAAGTGTTTAGAAATGGCGACTCGCCTCTACATGCTCCTCGCTCTATTCGATGAGGTCGGACCTTTCGGGCGTGAGCTCACCAGCCACCTCGACCTTTTGTCCCTGCTGCTGAGAACAGCGCCTCCTGGCTGCAGAAGTCTGAGCTGCTTTTAATGGGAGGCCTGTTTACGTTTCTCCACAGAGTCCTTAACTCTGATGCGCAGGTTTTTAGCCAGATTGGCAAAGTCGTCCAGATGTTCCTGCCCATCAGTAGTTGAGCCGGACTGAGGAGGATCTGCAGGTCCTGAGGAGCCGTAGAGGATCTTTTGGTTTCTGTATTCTTTTACTGCTCGCTCACATCTCCATCGGCCTGTGGGCTGTGGGTTGTCCAGGTGGTTCACGGGCAAAGTTTCTGAAAACGTACCAGTGAGCTGACGTCTATTGACCCAGTGTTCTCTGGCCACTGGGTTTCTCCCTGTATCCCCACTTACACCCCTAGCTGTGGTGAAAGACGTCCATGACAGTGATGTGTCTGTGGCTTTGATTTCAAACTGTCTCAACTCACCCACAAACTTCCTTCATCTGTTGTCAGGCGCTGTTTGACCTTTGACCCCTGCTCGTACAGAGTACCCCTCCTTGTAGAGGAACATGTTCAAATGTTTCTGACGACAAAGTGTGCAACTTGTTTTTGGTTGTGGTCAGATTCTCATGTTTTTATTTCATGTTATATGTTTATTTTCATTAAATTGGATTTTGAATCCAAATTGTCCCAGTTGGATCGTCTGAGACACAAACTGTTCTGTTCTGTCTGAATCTTCTGGACGAAGAGGAAACGTCGAGTTCGGCTTCATGGTCACAGTCGATAATATTCCGGCTCAGTCACTGAGCTGCGTTGGCTCGGCTTCAGTTTAAGGCGGATTTGAGTTAATGAGGTTAAAGAAATCCTTTTCTCGGAGTGAATGGGAAGTCATTGTGCAGAATTCCTGTGGGCTGACGGAGCGAGCAGAGCGCCGGAGGAGGTCGAGCGCTCGCAGAGTCCTGAACTCTGACGGCAGTTTGAACTGGAGCTCCTCTGTGTGCTGTGTCAAACACCAGCTGACCTTCAGTCCATCTCCTCTTCCTCCTTCTCCTCTTCTTCCTCTGTCGGTACTCCTTCGTGGTCACGGCCCACATTTTCCCAGAAGGTCAATAATCCTCTCAACCTGCAGAACTTTATTTCTGCTACTTTTCCTGATGTATTAATAATTTTCAATAATATTCATTGATTAAAACTCATCATCACATAATTCAGAATATCTTTATCGACTATTTTGCCTCAAAGTTAATTAATCCGATGGACGTACACTGCGACTCCTCTGCTAGTTTCTATAGAAACTACCAGCAGGGGGCGACTCCTCTGCTAGTTTCTATAGAGTCTATAGAAACTACCAGCAGGGGGCGACTCCTCTGCTAGTTTCTATAGAGTCTCTAGAAAGTTCATGTCTCAGTCTCTAGTTTCAAGTCTTCTTCAAACAGCTGATGTTCATTTAGTGAGTTATGATCATTCAGAGTCAAACAGACCATAAAGCACTGGATGTATGGGGGGGGGGGATACCACAATATGATTGACAGCTCGTACTGTCCAATGGGTGCAGGTGGCAGGTGTTGGTGGGCGTGTCTTTAAGCCCTCAGTCGGGCTCCACCCCCCCGCACACCTCCAAATATGGTTATTTCTGTTTCAAAGAACCGGTGGACAAGATGTCCACCGGACGTCACGGTAACGTACGACACAAGGTGAAGATCATAACTTACTAAACAGGCAAAGCAACAAGTATCGTCATCATAGTGATGAAGTTTGGATCATGAGACGCTAAGTCAGGATTTTTAGATCTTAACTGTTCAGTCATAATTATGAGAAATGCTGAAATGTTTCTTAATGATGAGATAGAAGGAAGAACGCCAAAAAAAATATAATAATTAATAATAGTGAACTAACTAACTATGCCATCGTTAGTTCCTCCTAATTAGAAACTAGTAATCGGTTTCCTGTAATTACCTGATGGAGTTTTCTTCTTTCATTTAAGAATGAGATTCGGCCTTGTGTTAGTATGACCTGATAATTAACAGATACTAAGTCAGGGGCGGGCAAACTTTTTGACTCGCGGGCCACAATGGGTTCTAAAATTTGACAGAGGGGCCGGGCCAGGAACAGATGGATGGAGTGTTTGTGTGAACTAACATAAATGACATGTCAAAATCATTACTTGAAAGGATTTGGCCTTTAACAGGTAGCAAAGCATTTATTTGCAAGGCAATTCAGTGTTTCCCCTAGGTTTACATCTTTGGGGGGGCGGGGCGGTGGCTCACCTGTGTGCGCGCGCGCACGTGTCAGTGTGTGTCCGCGCGCGCACGTGTCAGTGTGTGTGTGCGTGCGCGCACGTGTCAGTGTGTGTGTGTGCGCGCGCACGTGTCAGTGTGTGTGTGTGTGTGCGCGTGTGTGTGCGCGCGCATCGGGATGGAACTCCGCCGTGCGCGATACAGAGAGCAGAGGAGAAATCTAAACGCGCGACCATGTACAGCAGGGGTGCCCTGCCACACTTAGGCTTGTGAGCTACTCTTGAAATGAGCAGCTCAACAAGATCTGCCGGCCGAATAATGTTGGTATCCACCGCCGCCACGCCCCCCCGCCCTGTACAAGAATTTACTGGTAGATCGCGATCGTATTTATTTAATTTAATAATAATAATATTTGGACAAGTTTGGTGGGCCGGATTAAAAAGCCCAACGGGCCGTATACGGCCCGGGGGCCGTACTTTGCCCATGTCTGTACTAAGTCATAGTTATTACTACTTCATAATGATACAAGTATGGAAGGTTTTACTAATAAAAATGAGATAACATTTAAATTCAAATCAATGTTCCTATTTTTCAGACATTAATGAGTTAACTTCCTTCTGTTCCAGATTAACACCAATGGATTTGTGTCGGCCGCCGCCCCTCCGGCTGAGAGCGTGTACCTGGGCAAGATGCCCGGCAGTTTCCCAATGATTGCCGCTCTGCTGGGAGACCTGGACAACAGTGACGGACAAGGGGCGGTCTTCTACCGGCAGGACAGAAGCCCGGAGGTACTGAGTCGAGCCGCTGAGCACATCAAACAAGCTTTCCCCAGAGAAGAAGGAGTCCAGCCCCTCAACGTCCTCGTCGTCACCTGGGTGGACATGGCTGCTCGGGGGACGTCAGGTCGAGGAGACGGATTGGACGCCAAGGTCAGCCATGTTGTGTTTTTTAACATGGTTTGATTTATAGCTCAGGTTTTACAGTCAACCTTCACCTTTAAATAAAGTGATTCCTGAATGTACATGTCGGTGAAGACTCTCAGTCAAGTGAACGTGGGCAACTGGACACACTTGTGTTTCATGAAGACGTTTCCTTAAAGAGGCTTTTCAGTTCTGACTAATGGGAGGTTTCAGGTATTCAGACTCTGTGGGTCTGTACCTGTGTTATGTTAATCAGGCAAGTCGTTAAACCCCCCCACCGGTTGTGGGTCGTTGAGTTCCTCTGAGTCCAGGTGTGAATGGCTGTTGATCTGTGTTACAACCCGGCTCAAGGGAAGCAACATACAGGAGTCAAACAACAACTACGTTTAGCCAAAACAAGTTTATTGTAAATTAAAGTTATCAAAAAGCCCGAGTGGTGGCTGATAGCAATGCTGCTGATCCCACCGAGGGAAGTCCGAGCTCCTGGTGGGCTGGACAACATAACAATCTGTTAGTTGCAGACCCATCCTGCTGTGGCCTTCAGGGTCACTGGAGTTGGGCGGACTGGGCAGAGAACTGAGGACAGTCTCTTAAACCACCTTCTTTCACTCCTCTTTCAAACCATCTGTCTTCTCTGGACAAAATACGAACATTACCCTCCTCAGAAGAGTGTCGCTTGTCCATGAGGTGTAAGTAGACGGCTGAATCATGGCCTGAGGAACTGGTGGTGGTGTGTCTGGGGGGAGCTCTTCTTGGGGGATCCTGAGGCGTTCCCAGGCCAGATGGAACATGTAGACTAGCTAGTTCTGCACCTCCTCCCGGATGGCCGTGCCCGGGCCTCCTGACTTGATGCCTGAACCTCCTCAACTTTACCTTTTCAACATAAAGGAGCTGTGGTTCTACTCTGAGCTCGCTCCTGACGTCTGAACTCCTTACACTTTCTCTGAGGCGGAGCCTAGACACCTGACAGAGAAAACTAATGTTGATGTTCTGTCTTGTTTCTGTTTTGTATGAGACAGCTTCCTCCATAAAATGACCATCTTCCTCTAAAGATCAGAAACTCTCTGCTCGTCAGCTCAGACAAGATGGTTTGGAAATTAAAGGGCTCTCCTCAAACTACCAACCAGATTAGAAAACCAGAAGAACTTTGTGGCCCTAGAAGCAAAACTGAGAACGGCTGCTCAACAATTTTTCATTTGATCTTTCAGAGAAACACGTTCCAGCTGGTTGTGGCCTCCACGAAGTCCTCCTCCTATGCCATCCTCTTATATCCGACAGGCGGCCTGCAGTTCCTCTCCACGTCTGTTGGGGGTGAGAATAAGCTCCTCGAGGCCGGCTTCAATGAAGGCATGGTGCAGGGCTGGTTCCAGAACAGCCAGGGGACGTACTACCAAACCACGACAGATGAAGAGGCCTCCATCCGGGAACTTACTGAGTATGAATCTGCTGTTTGAAAATATAAGATGGCTAACAGAGTGCTAACAAATCAAATACTTCAGCCTTAGTGCCCAGGACAAGCGTGAATGTTCATATCAAATTATACTTTGAAGAAGATACTTTTTACTGTAATAAACAATAAACAGTATTTCCAAAAGTGGCACTATCACAAATTTTGGGATGAAAATGTCTGGAAGTCTCTCAGACTTGAAAAGATCGGTCTTCACTGGACAACATTTGAACGAACAACCAGAAACTGGTTTGTTATGTCTCTGAAAGAGACTTGACAAAGGACCATGTCTCTGTCTCAAGGTCTGAGATTAGTGAGAGAGAACCTTGTTGGTTTACTTATCACTGAGAAGAACATCGATGAAATGAACTGTCCACTATCTAAAAAGCTTTTTTTCATTGTCACTGATTTTCCCCCGTCCTATATCCAATCAGAAAGACAAATTCAGGACGCAAAGGAGTTTGGGTGTATGAGATTGGGCCTTCGCAGTTCTTTGTCACCATCATACCAGGAATGGTCACTGGTCTTCCTGAGGAGAAAGGTACAACGGAACCTCCTGTGACGGTGTTGCCAAGACGACCCGATGAGCAACAGGAGGTGGACCTTTCAACCTACACAACCCAGACGACGATGTCCACTGAGGCAGCCACAGAAGAAAAGGAGGAGTTCCACACCGATAGTACCGCTGCGTATCAAACTGGTTCCACAGAAGCTGAGGCCGTCACACCAGGGTTTGTCAAACCAGAATCCGAGACTGTCACATACAACAGTCCTGAAAGGGTTCATCCACATTACCCAGACCATCCTGAACCAGTCCAACCAGTGCCCCCCCATTCCCAGCCCCAACACCCCCAGATTGTTGTGGTGGATGAGGACGAAGATCTGGATGTAAATGGTAAATTATTGGGGTTCAAAACTTTTGTGCTTGAAGATTTAGATTTAATTTCTCAAGGTTTACGTCTAGTAAATGTTTGACGGATACAGTCTTTGGCTCTTTTCTCAGTATTTGCGTACAACCTGGAGACCTGTGCTCACAACAGACACAGATGCTCTAGTTTTGCGGATTGTCGGGATTACAGTAACGGGTACTGCTGCCACTGCAGGCCGGGTTTCTACGGTAACGGGAAGGACTGCGTCGCAGAAGGTGAGAATTGTCTGTGCAAAGACGTAACGATGTGGGATGGTGCTCAAGACTTGAATTGAAGATTATTTTCATGATTGATTAATATGACCTTTATTTTCTCTATAAATCGATGTTTCAAATTCTTATGAACATTTTGGCCCAACATGATTCAATCAAATTCCTTGTTTCATGCCACGAACGCACTAGAACCTGGTGGTATTGGACCTTATGAGTCAGTACAACAATTTTGTGTTGACAGTCAAAAGGTCTGATCGCTGTGGGACCACTTCTGTCCTTCGTTTGAAATCGGTGTTGTTTCCCAGGTAAACCGCAGAGAATGAATGGAAAGGTCAATGGTCGGGTGTTTGTTGGGAACTCGCCTTCACCTGTGGAGTTCAGTAACAACGACTTGCACTCATACGTGGTGGCCAATGACGGACGGGCCTACGTGGCCATCAGCAACATCCCCACAAGCATGGGGCCCTCCCTGCAACCGCTGTCCTCCCTGGGAGGAGTCATCGGCTGGGCCTTCGCCCTGGAGCAGCCTGGCCACCACAATGGCTTCAGTCTAATTGGTGAGGAGACGTTGTTTTAACACAGTCTGGGTTGACTTCGGAGTGTCTTCTACAGAAAGAGAGTAAATGGAAAGGCTATGCTCAGTTCATGTGTTAATCTGTGTTGGTGGCCATGAACCTTATGCCCTTGGCGTTGTTCCCCTGTAGGTGGTGTTTTTTCCCGACAGGCTGAGGTGATCTTCCAGCCTGGAAACGAGCGTTTGAACATCAAGCAGCAGTTTAAAGGCATCGACGCACACGACCACCTGGTGGTGAGCACAGAGCTGGAGGGACGTCTACCCCCCATCCCGCTGGGATCCTCTGTTCAGATCAACCCGTACCAAGAGATCTACCAGTACGACAGAAACTGTAAGGACCGTTACCTAAAACTAAATCAGTATCGCAACGTAAATCTGTATTCATTGTTTTCTCTTCTGCTGCAACCAGTGATCACTTCCTCCTCAAACCGCGACTACGCCATTACCTCCCCTGACGGCACTGTCCAGACTAGAAGCTACCAGTGGCGTCAGACCATCACCTTCCAGAGCTGCCCTCACAACGAGGGAACCAGGGCGGCACCTTCCACCCAGCAGCTCAGCGTCGACCAGATCTTCGTGATGTTTGACGCCGACAACAATCTGACCCGCTACGCCATGAGCAACAAGATCGGCTCCGTCCACAGTGAGTTCAAACATCTCGTACCCGCAGAGGAAATGTGAGCAAAGAAAGGGGACATTTATTTATAAACTCTCATGAAATCAAATCTCTGAAGATGTTTCCACACATGAACTAAAATATTGTCCTGACATGTTGTGTAGTTAGTGTTTCTCCTGTGAAGCAGCAGCAGGAGATTGTCCGGGTCAGACTCATTCACAGCAGGCGAGGGGCGGAGCCTGGGCGGGGGGCGGAGCCTGGGTAGAGCCGCAGGAGGCCGGAAGCATCTTGTAAAAACCTTTAGACTCTTAATGTCAGTTTAGTCAATTAAAGAAATATTAGAAAACATTCTCTGAAACAAAGATTTTCAGATTTTCTGTTTCATGTCACATTAAACTGACATTTCATCAACTAAACGAAATAATTACCGATTAATTGATGATGAAAATATAACTTTGTTACAGCCTGAATAAATGACCTCAGCAGAAATGGGCTTCCACACTTTTTGGATTTGTCCTGAAACTTTCTTCCAGAAGTTTTACAGATGTGAAGATGTGAAGATGTTCACAGGTCCAGCTGCAGGTTGTCAGGTTGACGGGTCTCCTGGTCGTGGTTTGTTGCTCCTCGGAGGAATGTGCTGAGACGAGCCTCCTTCAAAGAAACATCAACAGTGATCTGTTGGTAGCAGCTTTATTTCCTCAGCTGCGAGCTGCAGCGGCTGTCAGAGCGTTGGCAGGGGGTAAAGCTCAGGGAGATACCAACCTCCAGTCCACAGGAGGGGACATCAGATGGTCCTTTACCTACATTAGGGGTTAAGGGTCAAAGTGCAGGTGGGTTTGAACCCTCGAGGTTGAATGCACTCTTTGGAAGCTGCTTCGGATAAAAGCGTCAGATAAATGAAATGTAATGAGATGCTTCGGCTTCAGAGTTCCACAAACAAACCCGACTTAGCCGGAGTCTGAGATTTAAACGTGGAACATCTGGGTCGTGTTTCCTGCGAAGAGGAAACTTCAAACATCCAGCTGCTGCATGATGGGAACACGGAGCCACAGGTGCTGAAGCGAGGAAGTGGAGCTGCTGCTAATCCATCATCACGTTCATTAATCCGATTATCATTTATTAATGAACATCAGTAACAGGAAACATCACTGAAAACACAAACAGATCTTGTTATTTTGTCTTGTTTCTCACAGGCAGTCTCCCGGAGCAGAATCCATGTTTCACCGGCCGACACGGCTGCGACATCAACGCAGTGTGCCGAGCGGGCGAAGGCCTCCGCTTCACGTGTGAATGTGCTGCCGGCTTCACTGGAGACGGACGCTACTGCCACGGTAACACAACCGCACGTTACAGCGTGACCCCTGACCCCTGACCCCTGACCCCTCACATCAGGTCTGTAAATGCTGTGGTTTTATTGGCAGATATTGACGAGTGCAGGGAGACGTCCTGGATCTGTGGGTCCAGCTCCGTCTGCAGTAACCAGCCCGGAACCTTCCGCTGTGAGTGTTTGACCGGATTCACGTTCGCCAGCGATGGAACGACCTGCATCGGTGCGTTTCAACATGTGTGGTGTGTGTGTGTGGGTGGAGTGTGCACGTCCTGTGTGTTGTTTGAGTCCCTTGTTGAACATACAGATGTTCTTAAAGACGCCAAGAGACATAAACAATGGAGGTTTTGTTACGTAACTGTGACTCATATGAAAACATCTGTGAAGCTCATGAGTGTTTTTGTGTTTTATTGTCTTTATACAGTCAGATATTCTTTCTGTTACAGCAGATGTAGTTTTATATAATAATAATAAAAGGCTACAACATATATGTTCTGGTTGGTCTTGCAGAGGAGAATCGTCCGGTGGATCATTGTCAGACAGGAAGTCACGACTGCGATGTTTCGGACCGAGCTCTGTGCAGCTACACCGGAGTTCGGCGTACGTCTGCTCGTGTCTCCCGGGCTTCGAGGGCGACGGCCGCTCGTGTCAAGGTGAGTTTATCAGACGCTGCGTATTATCGTCTGCAGACCTCGGCCTTGTCTTCATCTCCGTGTCTTTGTTTCTACTCAGACGTGGACGATTGTCGGCTGGATCGTTGCCACGGTGACGCCTTGTGCTCCAACACGCCGGGCTCCTACACCTGCCAGTGCCGCCCTGGTTTCCATGGTGATGGATACCAATGCAGGCCCACATCCTCAGGTAGGAAACAAACCGTTAAACTAAAGTTCAGTGAAGTCAAACAGTGTGTGAACAGACGGGAGGTTTACAGACGTCTCAGGGACGAGTGCAAGCTGTGTCCCAGCTGAAGGTTGAGACGGAACAACAGAGTCTCAACAAATCTCAGGGTCAGAAACCACAAGTTCACTGTGACTCCTGAAGATTCACTTCACACCATCAACAATCAATCCTCAATCTAACATTGATGAAAACCAGTTTTCCCTTTCCCACCTCTCCCTGCTCTCTCCTGGCTGAAATCATATCTTACAAACTGACACCAGTCATCAGCATCCACACCTGCACCCCCCCACGCTCCTCTGTCCCCGGCGTCCCCCAGGGTTCGGGGCTTGGTCCTCATATGTCAACATGGTCTCCACTTCCACGGCTACGTTACCCTAACGTTTGTAAATAAAATGTATTATTATTATTATTATTAAAACTTTAAAAAATAAAATGATGTAAACAACATCATCTTAGTAAAGTGACAAACAGTCAAACTTGATGTTTTATCAAAGGTGTTGATGACGACCTGATTTATCTTCAGTCCCGTTCACACACTCCAGACGATGACGAGCTGCTCGTGATCTCCGATCTTCTCCATGATCTCCGATCTTCTCCGTGATCTCCGATCTTCTCCGTGATCTCCGATCTTCTCCATGATCTCCGGTCTTCTCCATGTTCACTCGTCCATTTAACCTCACAGAGCAGGAACCTTCATTTTCCTTTTTCAGAGAAGTTGAGTGTTTGGGACATTGGACCCGATGTCCTCGTTAACGTCTCCGAGTGTCAATCAAACATAACGTGGAATCTGAACAGTTTTCAGTCACATGACGTCAGATGTTCCTCAGGAACGTGTCGGGGTTAGGGTTAGGGTTAGGGTTAGCACGTTTCAGTCCTCGTTAACTCTTTGATCTGTAGAACATCGTTATGTTCTGAAATGATTCTTTGTTCAAACACTCAAAGAAAAAATAATCATGAACAAATTTACATATTTGTTATTGGTTTGTTAATAAGTGACGAGTTTATTAAAAAAGACTAATCCCCCCCCCCCCCGTACAAAGTGCATCTGAATTGAAAAGTTTGACCTCGTCTGAAAAACAGTTGAAACTGAGCAGAGCAAAGGTTTTTCATTCTCAGACTTTCATAGTATTTTATATTTAGTTTTATGCTTTTTTAAAATCAGTATTTTATCTGTAGCTTGCAGTTCATTTGTCACTTCCTGGTTAACTGTTGATCTGTGCTGTTTTCTGTCACTGAGTCAAAGTTGAAGAAGAGTAAATGTAGTTTGAGACAGTGTAGTGACGGAGGAAGGTTATTATGGCGTCTGGTGTTTTTCCAAAACCAAAAGTAGGAGTTATGATAATCGCAGTGTTTGTCTTTGAGCTGCGGGAGAACATCCCCGTCTCGCTCTTCACTGTGGCTGCAGTAGAATGAATGGAGTTCGATGGGATTAGCTCTAATGAAGCTAAATGCTGAATAGAGTTAAACTTCATTATTTTTTAGGTTTACAGCTCGTCACAGTTTTCATTTTCTTCTTTTCTTTCTGAAATCTTAAAATATGGAGATTTTCTCCTCCAGAGAAAGATTAATGGATATTTCTGTTTATTTTTGCTGCTGATCTATTTTAACATTTACTTTGTCAAAACTGATGCACTTATTTTTCCTGCTGATCTGATTCGTCATATTTTGATTCTCCGTTTTTGTTGTTGTTGTCGTTGTGTGTCGGTGGTTTGAGTCCGTCAGGGATTCCAGGTGTCAGATTAGATAGAACTGGAGCTAATTACAGCTCCACTGCACCACACCACACTTTTGTCATATTTTCATCGTCCCGGCCCCTGAAGGTCATAATTTAGTGTCCCCTGTCAAAACTTGTCCCAGCGTCTCTTACACAAGCGGCTCCGTCTCACAGGGGTCGTCTGGCTGATGGGGTTTGTCCTTGGAGGATAAGAGCCGAGAGCCGAGGCTCCTCCAGACGTCACCGCAGACCTTGGTTCGCTCCACGTTTATCTGCAGCTGCCACGTCCTCCCGTCGGAATCATATTCAACCTCTCAATGTTGGAGATAAAATGGAGAATTACACATGATCAAAATCCAGCATATAGATATTAACAGCTACTGATTATTCATTAACTATTTTCTTTACTGGTCGATTAAATCCTGAAAAAAGTTGATTCTTCAAATGTTTAGTTCGACCATCAGTCCAAAACCCAAAGATTCACTTTATTATAAATAAGAAAATACATCAAATCCAATTATTATATAATATAATATAAAATAGATATATTATCATATATAATAGTTTCAGCTCAGTTCATAAAAAGCGACAAACGAGTTGTTAACGAGTTGTTAACGAGTTGTTAACTTCTTATAATTCAAACTCAACATGATGAAAGCTCAACCTTGTATCAAAGATCTTCACATTGTTGACGTTGTTTCTGTGATGTCTCACTCGGACTGTTATTGTGTTTGTCCAGAGCGAGAGAAGACGCAGTGCGAGCATCAGAGAGAAAGCGCTCAGGCCGCCGCCTCCTCCCCCGGCTTCTTCTCCTTCTTCCGTCCTCGACCGGCCGTCGGTCAGTACGTGGCCCAGTGTGATGAGCACGGAGCCTTCGAGCCGTCGCAATGTCACGCCAGCATCAGACAGTGTTGGTGTGTGGACGCCACGGGTCAGGAGATCCCCAACACCCGGACCGGAGCCAGCAACGCTCCTCTGTGTGAGTCAAACACTTCATGTTCCAATGTCTGAATGAACTAAACAGGTTAACGAAACCACACTGAACTAAACAAACGTCTTCACAGGTATCAACCACGCAGTGACTCCTCCCCCTCTGGGTCCGACGCCGCGGCCTGACGTACAGCCCGTCGCTCCGGGGACACACCTGCTGTTCGCTCAGAGCGGGAGAATCGAACTTCTTCCTCTGGACGGATACAACATGAAGAGAGAGGACGCCAAACCTCTGCTGCACGTCCCTGTAAGACTCTTCTAAACATGTCCACTTTTAAACATGGAGACACATTGGGACACATTGGGACACGTTGGGACACGTTGAGACACGTTGAGACACATTGGGACACATTGAGACACGTTGAGACACGTTGGACACGTTGAGACACGTTGGGACACGTTGAGACACGTTGGGACACGTTGAGACACGTTGAGACAAGTTGAGACACGTTGAGACACGTTGAGACACGTTGAGACACGTTGGGACATGTTGAGACACATTGGGACACGTTGAGACACGTTGGGACACGTTGAGACACGTTGGGACACGTTGAGACACGTTGAGACAAGTTGAGACACGTTGAGACACGTTGAGACACGTTGAGACACGTTGGGACATGTTGAGACACATTGGGACACGTTGAGACACATTGAGACAAGTTGAGACACGTTGAGACACGTTGAGACAAGTTGAGACACGTTGGGACATGTTGAGACACGTTGAGACACATTGAGACACGTTGGGACACATTGAGACACGTTGGGACACGTTGAGACACGTTGGGACACGTTGAGACACGTTGAGACACGTTGAGACACGTTGAGACACGTTGGGACATGTTGAGACACATTGGGACACGTTGAGACACATTGGGACACGTTGAGACACGTTGAGACACGTTGAGACATGTTGAGACACATTGAGACACGTTGAGACACATTGGGACACTTTGAGACACGTTGAGACAAGTTGAGACACGTTAAGACACGTTGAGACACGTTGAGACACATTGGGACACGTTGAGACACGTTGAGACACATTGAGACACGTTGAGACAAGTTGAGACATGTTGAGACATGTTGAGACACGTTGAGACACGTTGAGACACGTTGAGACACGTTGAGACACGTTGAGACACGTTGGGACATGTTGAGACACATTGGGACACGTTGAGACACATTGGGACACGTTGAGACACGTTGAGACACGTTGAGACACGTTGAGACACATTGAGACACGTTGAGACACATTGAGACACGTTGAGACACGTTGAGACAAGTTGAGACAAGTTGAGACACATTGAGACAAGTTGAGACACGTTGAGACACATTAAGACACGTTGAGACACGTTGAGACACGTTGAGACATGTTGGGACACGTTGAGACACGTTGAGACACTTTGAGACACATTGAGACACGTTGAGACATGTTGAGACACATTAAGACACGTTGAGACACTTTGAGACACATTGAGACATTAAGACACATTGGGACACGTTGAGACAAGTTGAGACACGTTGAGACACATTAAGACACGTTGAGACACGTTGAGACACGTTGAGACACGTTGAGACACATTAAGACACGTTGAGACACGTTGAGACACGTTGAGACATGTTGGGACACGTTGAGACACGTTGAGACATTAAGACACGTTGAGACACTTTGAGACACATTGAGACATTAAGACACGTTGAGACACGTTGAGACAAGTTGAGACACGTTGAGACACATTAAGACACATTAAGACACGTTGAGACACGTTGAGACACGTTGAGACACGTTGAGACACATTAAGACACGTTGAGACACGTTGAGACACGTTGAGACACGTTGAGACATGTTGGGACACGTTGAGACACGTTGAGACACGTTGAGACACGTTGAGACACATTGGGACACGTTGAGACACGTTGAGACACGTTGAGACATGTTGAGACACGTTGAGACACTTTGAGACACATTGAGACATTAAGACACGTTGAGACACATTGAGACACATTGAGACACGTTGAGACAAGTTGAGACACGTTGAGACATGTTGGGACACGTTGAGACACTTTGAGACACGTTGAGACACGTTGAGACACTTTGAGACACGTTGAGACACTTTGAGACACGTTGAGACACGTTGAGACACGTTGAGACACGTTGAGACACTTTGAGACACGTTGAGACACGTTGAGACACTTTGAGACACTTTGAGACACGTTGAGACACGTTGAGACACGTTGAGACACATTAAGACACGTTGAGACACTTTGAGACACATTGAGACACGTTGAGACATGTTGGGACACATTGAGACACATTGAGACACGTTGAGACATTAAGACACGTTGAGACACATTAAGACACGTTGAGACACGTTGAGACATTAAGACACGTTGAGACACGTTGAGACACTTTGAGACACGTTGAGACACGTTGAGACACTTTGAGACACGTTGAGACACGTTGAGACACGTTGAGACACTTGAGACACGTTGAGACACTTTGAGACACGTTGAGACACGTTGAGACACGTTGAGACCGTTGAGACACTTAGACACGTTGAGACACTTTGAGAACATTGAACACGTTGAGACATGTTGGGACACGTTGAGACATTAAGACACGTTGAGACACATTAAGACACGTTGAGACACGTTGAGACATTAAGACACGTTGAGACACGTTGAGACACTTTGAGACACATTGAGACACGTTGAGACATGTTGGGACACGTTGAGACATTAAGACACGTTGAGACACATTAAGACACGTTGAGACACGTTGAGACATTAAGACACGTTGAGACACGTTGAGACACTTTGAGACACGTTGAGACATTAAGACACATTAAGACACGTTGAGACACTTTGAGACACATTGAGACACGTTGAGACATGTTGGGACACGTTGAGACATTAAGACACGTTGAGACACATTAAGACACGTTGAGACACGTTGAGACATTAAGACACGTTGAGACATTAAGACACGTTGAGACATTAAGACACGTTGAGACATTAAGACACGTTGAGACACATTAAGACACGTTGAGACACGTTGAGACACGTTGAGACATTAAGACACGTTGAGACACGTTGAGACACGTTGAGACACATTAAGACAAGTTGGGACACGTTGAGACATTAAGACACGTTGAGACATGTTGGGACACGTTGAGACACTTTGAGACACTTTGAGACACATTGAGACAAGTTGAGACACTTTGAGACACTTTGAGACATTAAGACACGTTGAGACACGTTGAGACACGTTGAGACACTTTGAGACACTTTGAGACACTTTGAGACACGTTGAGACATTAAGACACGTTGAGACACGTTGAGACATGTGACATTGTTTTCTGTCTCAGGACCGGGTGGTGATCGCCATCGCCTACGACTGTGTGGACAAGATGGTTTATTGGACAGACATCACGGGGCCGGCAATCAGCCGGGCCAGTCTGAGCGGCGGAGACGTCACCCCAGTGGTCACCGCAGGTAAGGCAGTCTGTCTCTGGTTGTTCATTTTATAAGTTTATACAGTTTATAAATAAAGTTTGTCCTCAGAGCTGCAGAGTCCTGAGGGCGTGGCCGTCGACCACGTGTCCCGCCTCCTCTTCTGGACGGACTCCATGAGAGACACGGTGGAGGTGTCACAGCTGGACGGCAGCCAGAGACGAGTCCTGTTCGATTCCGACCTCGTCAACCCCCGAGCCATCGTCACCAACCCACCGTACGGGTGAGTCACCGCTAAAGCGACTAGTTAACCGTTAGTTAAAGTAACGTATCTGTGGATAGTATCAGTAGTATCAGTAGTATTTGTGGATAGTATCAGTAGTATCTGTGGATAGTATCAGTAGTATCAGTAGTATCAGTAGTATTTGTGGATAGTATCAGTAGTATCAGTAGTATCTGTGGATAGTATCAGTAGTATCAGTAGTATCAGTAGTATCTGTGGATAGTATCAGTAGTATCAGTAGTATCTGTGGATAGTATCAGTAGTATCAGTAGTATTTGTGGATAGTATCAGTAGTATCAGTAGTATCAGTAGTATCTGTGGATAGTATCAGTAGTATCAGTAGTATTTGTGGATAGTATCAGTAGTATCAGTAGTATCAGTAGTATCTGTGGATAGTATCAGTAGTATCAGTAGTATCAGTAGTATCTGTGGATAGTATCAGTAGTATCAGTAGTATCAGTAGTATCTGTGGATAGTATCAGTAGTATCAGTAGTATCAGTAGTATCAGTAGTATCTGTGGATAGTATCAGTAGTATCAGTAGTACCAGTAGTATCAGTAGTATCAGTAGTATCTGTGGATAGTATCAGTAGTATCAGTAGTATCTGTGGATAGTATCAGTAGTACCAGTAGTATCAGTAGTATCAGTAGTATCAGTAGTATTTGTGGATAGTATCAGTAGTATCAGTAGTATCAGTAGTATCTGTGGATAGTATCAGTAGTATCAGTAGTATCAGTAGTATCTGTGGATAGTATCAGTAGTATCAGTAGTATCAGTAGTATCAGTAGTATCTGTGGATAGTATCAGTAGTATCAGTAGTACCAGTAGTATCAGTAGTATCAGTAGTATCTGTGGATAGTATCAGTAGTATCAGTAGTATCTGTGGATAGTATCAGTAGTACCAGTAGTATCAGTAGTATCAGTAGTATCAGTAGTATCAGTAGTATCTGTGGATAGTATCAGTAGTATCTGTGGATAGTATCAGTAGTATCAGTAGTATCAGTAGTATCAGTAGTATCTGTGGATAGTATCAGTAGTATCAGTAGTATCAGTAGTATCTGTAGTATTTGTGGATAGTATCAGTAGTATCAGTAGTATCAGTAGTATCAGTAGTATCTGTGGATAGTATCAGTAGTATCTGTGGATAGTATCAGTAGTATCAGTAGTATCAGTGGACACAGTGCTCTGTGGTGGTTCCAGGCGTCTCTACTGGGCCGACTGGGACAGAGACGGACCTAAAATCGAGATGTCCAACATGGACGGGACGGAGCGCAGCGTCCTGGTGAAAGACGACCTGGGACTTCCCAACGGTTTGACCTTTGACCTGGACACCCAGCAGCTGTGTTGGGCCGACGCCGGTGAGTTCTTGTTATTGTTAGTGTAACAACAACAACAACAACAACAACAACAATAATAATAATATTAACCACACACAGGGACTCATAAGGTCGAGTGTATGGATCCTCATCGACGAATCAGGAGACAGATCGTCGACAGGATTCAGTTTCCATTCGCTCTGGTGTCGTTAGGACAGAAACTTTACTACACTGACTGGAGGAGGTAACACACAGACACACACACACACACACACACAGACACACAGACACACAGACACACACACACACACACACACACACACGACACACACACACACACACACACAGACACACACAGACACACAGACACACACACACACACACACACACGGGTTAATGGTTAATTTGATGTAAATTTGTCATCACCTTGACGATAAGTTCCAATCCCATGATTCCTGTGGTTTTTCAGAGATGCCGTGGTCGCCGTCGATCGTCACTCGGAGACAGAGACTGAAGAGTTTGTGCCACAGAGACGCTCGCGCCTGTACGGCATCACCACGACAACCACACAGTGTCCACAAGGTACAACAACAACCCACAAGTCTGGAAACCAGAGAAGAAGGAATGAGAAGAAGTTTCCTCTTCTCTTGGTGTCGGTTGTAGCTCGTGAGTCTCGGTGGAGACGGAGCAGGTTTGGTGGATGTGCGGAGGCTGGAAACACTTTGGTTAAATAACGGGTCAGAGCTGCTGACTTTACATGTCGGCTCCTTTTCACCGTCATTTAGTCTTCGTCCAGTTGGTTTGATCTGATCTTAATGTGAACCCTTTACTCCACTGGAGGACGGTTTGAATCCTCAGTTTCTCTTCTCTTCTCTCCCAGTTTATAATTACTGCATCAACAACGGTGGCTGCTCTCACCTGTGTCTGCCGCGACTTGGCGGCTTCACCTGCCGCTGCCCGGACGCCGCCGCCGCCACCGCCGGCCGATGTGAGGACAGGAAGTCGTGAGTTCAGCCGAGAGACGGGAAGAAAAAACAACGCTGTCACTGAATTTGGGTGTTTCTGAATTTTCCAACTTGAAATGAACATTTTATTGTTTTGCTTTTTGGTCCCAAAAAACTGTTCAGACCTCACTGACACTATGATGTCACACTGTTCGTTATGATGTCACACTCTTTTCTATGATGTCACTCTGATGTCACTCGCTTTACTGTGATGTCACTATGATGTCACACGTCAGGTAAGATCATTTCTCTTCCTGTTCAAGTTGAATTCAGATTTAGTTCCTGATCTTTTTGTCGTTTGAATCTGACAAAACATTTTGACCAGATGACGATTTTATGAAAATGAAAAAACAATTTTTAAATAATATTTTGTTGTAAAACTCTTGATTCTGACGACGTTTGTAAGAATCACAAACGTTTCTGATCATTAAAAACACGTTAAAACAAGAATCTCGTGTTTTTTTCTGGAGAAACAAACTCATGATTCAAGAAAAGTGACCAAGTGATATAAGCACATATAGAAATATACGATTGTCATGAAAATGAATACAAATGTAATAAAAATGCCACAGAAATATAAACATGTAAAAATATCTAACATTTCATAAAAAATAAACAAATGTGAAAAAAATCATCAGTTATGGACGTGAAAGTCTGAACATTTTAATTCTTCCTTTAAACTTTAATTTGATTCATGGTGGATTTCTCCGTCAGAGCCGAAGATAAGAAAACTCTTCAGCTGAGGGGAAATCTGTGGATCATTTGAAAGGACCAGAAACAACAATATGACTTTTGGAAACAGTTTATTCCAGATTGCAGGTTGCAGCTGTCGTCTACACTGACGTTCACGGGTCTGAGGGTTTTAGGTCTGAACCTGAACCCAGCGCCGCTCAGAGATGAGGGACAGCCCGATGCTTGCTTTATGAAATCCTCACATTGTGGATGTTTCCTTCAGGGACTGTGTGAGGGTTGTAAAAGGAAAGTGACGCGTAGCCGAGTTGTTCTGCTGCTGAGTCTAACACACGTGGCTCAGGTTCAGTCCTGGAAGCTTCTGCCTTGCTGTGGATCACTTCTCCAGATCCAGGTCCAGGTCCTGGTCTGTGTCAGGACCAGCGGACCAGGACCTGGTCTCCCTCCTCTATGGTGTAAAACTGTAGAGTCTTTGTGTCGCTGTCGAGCTCAAACTCTGTCCCGAGCTTCTACAGAGAAACAAAGGTTTGACCATCAACAGGAGAAACCACGAGTCTCAGATCAGACAAATACAACTTTCATTAGGTCTTTGATTTTAGCTCCATTAGAAACTGAAACAAGATTTAAACCAGAAACTGCGTGTGTTCACTGTGTGTGTGTGTTCACTGTGGTGTGTGTGTGTTCACTGTGTGTGTGTGTGTTCACTGTGTGTTCACTGTGTGTGTGTGTGTTCACTGTGTGTGTGTGTGTCTTCACTGTGTGTGTGTGTGTTTTCACTGTGTGTGTGTTCACTGTGTGTTCACTGTGTGTGTGTGGTGTGTGTTTTCACTGTCTGTGTGTGTGTGTCTTCACTGTGTGTTCACTGTGTGTGTTCACTGTATGTGTGTGTGTGTGTGTGTTCACTGTATGTGTGTGTGTGTTCACTGTGTGTGTGTGTATGTGTGTGTGTGTGTGATCACTGTCTGTGTGTGTTCACTGTATGTGTGTGTGTGTTCACTGTGTGTGGGTGTGTTCACTGTGTGTGTGTGTGTGTGTTCACTGTGTGTGTTCACTGTGTGTGTGTGTGTGTGTGTGTGTGTGTCTTCACTGTGTGTGTCTTCACTGTGTGTGTGTTCGTTGTCTGTGTGTTCACTGTGTGTGTGTGTTCACTGTGTGTGTGTGTGTGTTTTCACTGTCTGTGTGTTCACTGTGTGTGTTTTCACTGTCTGTGTGTTCACTGTGTGTGTGTGTGTGTGTGTGTGTGTTCACTGTGTGTGTTTTCACTGTCTGTGTGTTCACTGTGTGTGTGTGTGTTCACTGTCTGTGTGTGTGTGTGTGTGATCACTGTCTGTGTGTGTTCACTGTGTGTGTGTGTGATCACTGTCTGTGTGTGTTCACTGTGTGTGTGTGTGTGTGTGTGTGTGTGTGTGTGTGTTGTGTGTGGTGTGTGTGTGTGTGTGTGTGTGTGTGTGGTGTGTGTGTTACCTTGGGAGTGCAGTAAGTGAGCTTCAGATCTGCAACAGGAACCTTCAACAGTCTCTGCAGGAGACCCTTCACCTTCTGGACCAGCATGGAGGCTGCAGACACACACAGTGAACACACACAGTGAACACACACAGTGAACACACACACACAGTGAACACACACACACAGTGAACACACACACACAGTGAACACACACACAGTGAACACACACACACAGTGAACACACACACAGTGAACACACACACACAGTGAACACACACACACACACACACACACACACACACACCACACACACACACACACACACACCACACACACACACACACACACACACACACACACACACACACACACACCACACACACACACACACACACACACACACACACACACACACTACCTGGAACAGTCTTCTGGATGGGCGCCCGCTCTGCGTCATCAGGAAACAGGAACGTGATCTCTGGAGAGAAAACATCAGCACAGTAAATAAAGATGGCCGACATGACATCCAACCAGAAGCTCATTAAAGCTCCGAGTCCGTTTCCTCCTCTGACCGGCGCTCACTTTACCCTTTAACAATGAACACCATTAATTCATGACAAAGCCGCCATGTGCAGTAATATAGACACTTGTGTGTGTATAAACTGTACACACACACTTGTGTGTGTGTACAGTCGGGGGGGAACTCACTTAACAGCTGATTCTTCAGGGCAAACGTCTTCAGCTTCTTCAGTTCTCCTTCCTCTGGAGCTCCGTACTCTGACAAACAGGAAACTTCGTGAAAAACATGATTTGATGAACGTGGATAAAACAGCTGACACACAAACATTATTCGTGTTATATGACGTAACAGCTCATCAGTGTTTGTTGTTGTAGTTTCCTGTTACTGCCTCTAGGCTTCATTACAGCCACTCTGCACCGTGACCTGGTCATGTGACGGGGTGTGGCTTACTGTCAATCAGGCTCTGGTATCTTGGGTGTTGAAGGGTGAACTGGTCGCTAGTCTGACTCCGCCCCCCAGTCTTCAGCCACTCCCCTCCAAACATCTTGATGTAGTCCAGCTCCGCCCCCCTCCTCTCCTCAAGGTGTATCTGATGGAAACCATGGCAACAAGTCAGCGTGAGCAGGCGCACGCACACACGCAGACACACACAGACACACCCACACAGACACACCCACACACCCACACAGACACACACACAGACCCACACAGACACACACAGACACACACACACAGACACACACACACACACACACACGTCTCACTTGGCAGTTGTTGAGAGTGACCAGTTGTCCAAGTTTGGCGATCAGAATCTGATCAGCTGTTTTTCGGTTTCCATCACTACTCGTCAGACGGTTTCCACGACACAACAACTTCATCAAGCTGCCAAGTTTCGCCAGCTCGTCCACCACACACCACTGAGAGAGAGAGAGTTCATTTTATAGTGTGTGTGTGTGTGTGTGTGTGTGTGTGTGTGTGTGTGTGTGTGTGTGTGTGTGAGACCTCCGAGATGTTGTTGTCATTCAGATTCACTTCCCTCAGTTCTGGAAACTTGTCGGTTTGTGAACCTGCTCAAACACAAAAACACTGAATAAAGTTTAACTTAACTTAAAGAAAGTAAATATAAAATGAATAAGTTCTTTAAATTAACTTTATTTAATTGAGTCACAAACTGTCACAATCAGCTCCAGTTGAAGAGTGGAGCTGAACTGAGATCAGTTAAAAAGACTCTGAAGTTATTAACAACCAGAGTTTATCTCCAAGGTTCAGCAGGAAACTGTTCTTCAGGGTCAGGAAGCAGAGGATCATGGGTAATATCCAGAGGGACGACCCAGTCAGAGGCAACACATTGATTCACTTTGTTTTACATGGAAACGCTTCATCAGACCCAGAGACAGAGCTAATCCCCACATGTGGCTGCAGGGGGCGCTGTTCATCAGTGACTGTTACACAGAGTTAATATTCTCACCAGGAGCAGCGTCGTCGAACCTGATGACGGACAGTCCGCACTGAGACAAGCTCAGCTGCTTCAGTCTGAAACACAAACACATGAGATATAAAACACCTCATGCTGTTGATTCATGGAGTGAAGTCTGTGATTTGGGTTTTTAATTAAATCTGCAGCTGCTGCACAGGTCAAAGGTCAAACTGCTTTTAAAGGTCCAGTGTGTAGCATTTAGCTGAAAGGATCTATTACCAGGATGTTCTTGTGCTTTATATTTAATACTTTATATTTAAATACTTTTATATTTACATCGGGAGTGGGTCCTCTTTACGGAAGCAGCCATGTTTTTTTACAGTAGCCCAAACTGGACAAACTAAACCTTTTTAATAACAACTGAAGCTGCCACAGGTAGTTTGGAAGGGGGGGGGGGGGGGGGGGGGGGGGGGGGGGGGGGGGGGGTCACTCATCTGATCAGTTAATGGTTAACGTTTCTTACGTCTGAAGAATCTGTCACAGTTAGGGTTAGCATGTGATTCCTTATCCTCAGGCTCCAGCAGGAAGTCGGTAAAGACTCTGCAGCTTGTCCTGAATGATCCTCTTTAAGAGGAACCAAATAAAAACCATAATATTCAGAACGTTCAGTTTCTGAAGCTAAAAGTCCAGGCCTCATCATGCTGTGACATCACGATGACCTCATCGTGCTGTGACATCACGATGACGTCATCGTGCTGTGACATCACGATGACGTCATCATGTTTCATTGCATGCAGTGAAAAACAAAATGTTCAAATCTCAAAAAATGAAATGTTTATAGAAACATGTTTTGTTTTTATTGATAAAAAGAAAGTCAGAGTTTAGCATTTTTTTAAAAATCTATAAAAGAGTTTCAGTGCCTTTTTCATTTATTATGTGTGCCTATGCACGCATAATATTACTATTCTGCATACTTATTATTTGACTACTTCTTATTCAGTATGAAATGTTGTCCCGCTACCCCCCCCCCCGCGGTCAAGGTCTCTCGGCCATTTAGAGCAAGAGAGGAGCAGGACAGATTTTCTCTGCCACAAATGGAGGTTGTCATACATGATTTGTTTCACTCAGTTTATCATTGAACATACTCCACCTGGGTAGAGCAGAGAGATTCCCCAGCGTCTCCTGCACTAAGGGGTTTCGGGACAGGTTGAGGTTGGTGACGTTCTGCAGGACGCCCTCCGGCCTTTAAGAGACACAGCAGTTAGCATCAGGACGACAGGAAACAAACTCTGAGGTCAACCAACGTCACCTCGGCAGCTCCGTGATGTGGTTTTCTTCCACACAGAGATCCTCTAGCTGTGGCCACATGGGGGCGCACTCCAGGATCTGAGCAACGAGAGAAAGGTGTTTGGAGATAAATCAGCGGATCAGGACGTAAACTTGACGACATAGGAAATCCTTGACACAGCATAAAAACATAGAAATAGCACAGATATATGAAATATGTTTGTTATTGTGTGTGTTTGTGTGTGTTATCTAGCCAGTTGTGTACCTGTGGCCAGGTGAGGTCACATCTGATCAGACTGAGAACTTTGAGGCTGAAGAACGACCGACACAGAGACGAGGGGTCGGAGGGCAAACGCAGAGTGTTGTAGCTACACAACAAAACAATGTTCAGTGACACACACACTCAGACTCAGACTCAGACTCAGACACACACACACACACACACACACACACACACACACACACACACACACACACACACACACACACACACACACACACACACACACACACACACACACACACACACACACACACACACACACACACACACACCTGAGCTGGAGAACCTCCAGTCCCTCCAGCTGCTCAGTGATGGTGGACACGTCCTCCCAGCAGGACAACAGACTGCGACACATGTCCAACCACTTGATATCTGGTCACTGACGTTAAAGCTTCACTGAACACGATCACACGCAGTGACAACAATAACTGGTTTATTAATATTGAATGTATCACGTGTCCAAATCCACACTTTACTGGACTTTTCACAACACACACGTGATTCTACAGAGACAGACTCAGACCAAGTGACTGTTCTGTTGCCCACAGTTTGGATCTGGGTGCTGTGCTTTGGTGTCCATATACTTTTGGCCGAGTAGTTGACTCTGAATGGAACAATAACAATATCATTCATGTTTAAGTTCAGCCGAGGTCGGCGCAACTCTGAAAAGATACTGGGTGTGGTTTTCCTGATTTCTCCGTCACTTCCGGGTCCGTTCACTTGACGGTCTCCAAGCAACGCTGACGTCAGACTCTGAAAACTAGAGACACAAGCAGGGGTGAAATGAACTGATCTTCATCTTCACCTCTTCCTCCTCACAGCATCGTACCTGCGCTCCTGGATGGGCTTCTCCTTAAACATAGCGGACACTGTGTCACTCAGCAGTTTGTCTGTGTCGTTGTCGTACGCCTGTCGCACAGCGGTCAGGTAGTCCACGCCGAAGCTCACCTTCGCTGGCCGGACGAAGGAGCCGCCTGTAGCATGTCTGAGAGACAACAGCTGAATCCATCACATCTACATCACTGGTCATCAGACAAGTTATTCTATCAACAAACATTAAACTGTTTCGATTTTTACAATCACAGACTGTAAATAATTATAATAAAAATATCTCTGAACGTTTCCATCGTGTGGTGAAGACGGTTTATAGCTTAACTTGTGTTCATGTCTGAAACTGTTTATAGTAAAGCAGCAGCTGGATGAGAGAGAGTCTGATGTGTGAGTGAGAACAGGAGGAAGTTTCCTCCTTCGCTCCCTGAGCGTCTGTTCTCTGTGACTCTGCTGAGTGGGTTCCATCTCCTGAGAGAGGAACTGACTCAGAGTCAGCTTCAACTGTCACAACCAGCTGCAGCTGAAGAGTGAAGCTGAACTGAGATCAGTTAGAAACACTCTGAAGTTATTAACAACCAGAGTTTATCTCCAAGATTCAGCAGGAAACTGTGAAACATGAAGAGTTCTGATTCAGTAACATTAAAGTGATGAATCTTACCTGCATGTGAAATACTGGACTCCGTCATGGCTGCCGTCATGTTTACCTCTGCTGGGCTCGTCCCACTCCACACCGAGCCACCGCCCTGAACCCCCCCCCCCCCCACACACACACACATTACACCTGGTGTCTACTGAACATGTTTACCTCTGCTGGGCTCGTCCCACTCCACACCGAGCCCACAGCCCTGAACCCCCCCCCCCCACACACACACCACATTACACACCTGGTGTCTACTGAACATGTTTACCTCTGCTGGGCTCGTCCCCACCCACCACCCCCCCCCCCCCCCCACACACACACACATTACACCTGGTGTCTACTGAACATGTTTACCTCTGCTGGGCTCGTCCCACTCCACACCGAGCCACAGCCCTGAACCCCCCCCCCCCCACACACACACACATTACACCTGGTGTCTACTGAACATGTTTACCTCTGCTGGGCTCGTCCCACTCC